>PVJX010009634.1:0-60308 GCA_004027295.1 Dolichotis patagonum | reverse complement strand
CTTTCAAAGAACTATCCAATTCATTGCTTGTATTGTTTTCTTAGCTTCAATTGCATTAATTTCTGCTCTGATCTTTATAATTTTCTCCCTTGATTGGACTTTGGGTTTGAGTTGCTTTTTATTTTCTAGAAGTTTGATGTGCAGCATTAAGTCATTTATTTGTGTTCATTCCATTTTCCTGATATGGGAGTTTACTGCTATAAATTTCCCTCTGATGACTGCTTTCAATTGTCCCACAGATTTAGGGAAGTTGTGTTTGTTTTTTTGTTTGATTTTAGGTATTGTTTAATTTCTTTCATTTCTTCTGTGACCCATTTGTTGTTTAGGAGAGTGTTATTTAATTTCCAGGTGTTTATGTGGTTCTTGTTGTATTTTTTTGTAGGTAATTTCCAATTTTATTGTGCTATGGTTATTGTGCTATGGTCATATAATGTTCTTGAGATTATTTCAATTCCTTTGTATTTACTTAAGCATATTCTGTGGGGTAGTATATAGTCTATTTTAGAAAATGACCTCTGTGCACCCAAGAAGAGTGTGTATTCTCATGTTGTTGGGTGGAACACTAGGTGGTACACATCTACTAGATCCATTTGTTCACAAGTTTGATTCTGTTATTCTTTGTTGATTTTTTGTTTGGTTGATCTGTCTCTTAGAGATAACAAGTGTTAAGATCCCCCGAGATAACTCTGTTATTGCTTATTTGATTTTTCATGTCTATTAAGATTTGTCTTACCTAGTTGAGTGCTCCTATATTTGGGATATATATATTTATGATTATAATCTCTACCTCCAAGTTTTCTCCTAACAAGTATGTAGTGACTTTCTTTATCTCTTTTAATCATTCTTTGAAATTAAAATTGTGTGCAAACAGAATAGCTACCCCCTCTTTATTCTGGGTTTCTGTAGCATGGAGTATTGTTTTGCATCCTTTGACTTTTAGTCTATGACTTTCCTTTTGAGTTAAATATGTTTTTTGCACACTGCATATTGTTGGAATTTGTTTCTTAATCTACTCTGTCAGTCTGTTTCTTTTTATAGATTTGTTGAGACCATTTACATTGATGGATATAACGATGTGTACTGACTTATCCCTGTCATATTATCTTTCTTTTGTTGGTTTTCTACTATTTCTGTTTAATTGTTTGCTCTGCTTAGTGGTTTCTTTCTGCTGTTGTTCTTGGAATTGTAGTTATTTTTATCTCTTTCTAGAGTATCTTCCAGTACTCTGTAGTGTTGATTTGGTGGCCATGAATTTCTTCAGTTGTTCTTTGTCATGAAAATAGCCTATTTCTCCATCAGTTTTCAAAAATAGCTTTGCAGGGTACATCAATCTTGGTTGAAGTTTTTTTTTCTTTCAGGACTTGAAACACCTTCAATCAAAGCTCTTCTTGATCTTAAGTTTTATGTTGAGAAGTCTTCCATGATTCTGATAGACTTTCCTTTGTAAGTGATCTGCCTCTTTTCTCTGACAGCTTTTAATATTCTGTTCTTGCACTGAATTTCTGAGATCTTAATTATTATCTATCTGGGTGAAGATTTATTTTGGTTATGGCTTTTGGGGATTGTACATGCCCCACTTATCTGTATATCATATTCTCCATTTTTGGAAAATTTTCTATTATTATTTGTTTAAATAATCTTATGTCATTTGTATTCATCTTGCTTTTTCATTGATGCCTATTAACCTTACGTTGTATTTCTTTGCATCATCTTGCAGCTCTTGAATTGTTGTTTCCTGATTCCTTGTTAATTTAATAGATATTTTCTTTTGTGGTCATAAATTTCCAACCTGTCTTCAAGGTTTGAGAGTCTATCTTCAGCTTCCTTCAAGCAGTTTTGCCAGCTTTCAATAGAATTTTTAATTTCCTGAATATCCCTTTGAATTTATTTCTTGTGTTCTGTCTTATATTTTTTATTCAAGGTTTCCACCATTTTCTTATGTTCCTCTATATTTTTATCTAGATCTTCTTTAGATACACTCAACATTTCTTTCATAATGTTTGTCATTTCTTTTTTTAACCTTGGAGATTATTTCTGATCTGATTTCCTTTATCTCTTTATGGAATTGTTTCTTTACTTCAGTTGCTATCATTTCAGAAAACTTAGTTGTGAGATTTCCAGTGTCTTCCATTTTGATGTGTCCTGTGTTGGTTCTCAGTGGGCTGGAGGACTGAGACTGCATCTTGCTCTTTCATTTTGTCTTTTCCTCTGGGACCTGTGCAGCTGGCCAGGCACCCCTCCAATGGATTACACTGAAATGCTGTTCTGGGCAGACTTTCAATCATCCAATATCCACATCACTAGCCAGGGTGCTATGGCACCAGAGCCTTGTGCTGTGATGGGCAGAGCTCAAAATTTTTAGGACCCATCAGCTAGGCTGGTTGCTCCCTGATAGATGGCTCTGTGACACAGAGCTGGGCAGAGCTTGGTACCTCTGTGACTTGTGAGGCTGGCCAGGTGTTCCCCTGATGGATTGCACTGGGCCACTTGGGTTTTCAGAGCTTGGACCTTCTGTGTAGGTAGGAGGGGCACAACCCCAGAGCTTGGCACCCAGACTTTAAGCCTGGTTGGGTGGAGTTCAGAACCTCCAGGACCAGCACAGCTAGCTGGAGTGTGGTACTGGGGCCTTGCACTGGATGGAAGGAGTATAGAGCCTCTGGACTGTGTGGTTAGCTGGGACACACCTCTGGAGTATAGGCCTTATTCCTAGCTTGGTGGAGTTCAGAACCTCAGGGACTCTGAATGGCTATGTGGGAGGCATCTCTGAACTGGGTGCTGAGGCCTGGAGCTGTGATAGGCAGAACTCTAAATCTCCATGTCCCATGAGCTAGGATTGTCACTCCCTGATGGACAGCTCTGTGGCTCTTGGCTGGGCATGGCTCAGTACTCTGTGACTTGTGCTATAGATTTTTGAATGTTGACTTTGTACCCAGCTATGCTACTGAATTTGGTTATTAAATCTAGGTATTTATGTGGAGATTTTGGTATCTTTTATGTAGAGTATCCTGTCATCCACAAATAATAATTTAGCTTCTTCCTTTCCTATCCTGTTCCTTTCATTTCTTTCTTTTGTCTAACTGCTCTGGGTAATGTTTCCAGAAGTATAGGAGTGGTGTTAGTGGACATGCTTGCCTTGTTCCTGATTTTAGTGAGAAAACTTTCTGTTTTTGTCCATTTAGTATGATGTTGGTTTGTCATATGTGGCTTTTATCCAGTGTCCAATCTGTTGGTCACTACCCATTATTTCTGTGTATTGGACCTTGATCATCTCTACCATGCTATTAATTATTCCTCACCTTACTCAACCTACTAAGTCCTCCCCCACCCACCATATCTTAAATAATGCTGTAATTTCTCCTTGTTTGTCAGAAGCATTGCTATAATGTCATTCTTAAATAATTTTGTTCCTTATAGCTTTTGGATTGGTTATCAAATTATCAGTTATTTTAATAAAACCTGTGTCAAACACTTCTTTGACTAAAATCCTGTAATGATTCTGTGTTAGTCTTCAGATAAAATCTGAGTTTATTTTTATTCCAAAAGACTCTTTGGGATTCATCTTTTACTTTGGCTTGATGTTCTGTCTTTGGTCCATACAATTTGGAGAAATAGGGATTTTTTTGTCTGTCCAAGAAAATGTATTTGTCATCCTTGCTCTTGATTCGTTCTTCCCTCTTGCCCCTTCTTCTCTATCTTAATCCATCCTTCCATTCTTGTTTCTCTATTTTCTGATTTTCTTATTATCTCTTCCTAATTAACTTGTTTTAGTCTTTTAAGAACAGCTAAAACTCATCTACTGGATGTACTATTTTCTGATCACTCACTTTTCCTATGCACACTTGGTGGGAATAGAGAACAGGCCTGCCTCAGTTGGGCACTGGGACATACTGATATCTACCAAAGTTGTCTTTTAGTTGCCATGTAGGCTAAGAAATGCTTGAGTGTCAAGTGCATTGACCTCTGGAATACTATCAAGCAGATTTTCTCCTGCTACCTCATGGAACATGTATCTTTTGACATTTAAATAATGTTATGGTTTCCTTAGTAAATAATTGGCTTCAACAATAGAGTTCTTGTTCAGTGTTGCATACATGAGGTCACCTGTGTACTTAACAGAGGATTTAAGTTCTTCAAGCTTCAAGACTTTTAGAATTTCTGAGGCATGGTTGTTTCCTTTTGAGAAAGGGTAACTTGAACCAAAATAAATGTGGCCACAGTTTGGATCATATAAGTAGACAGTAGATTGTAAGAACTGACTGTCAGCAGTATGGATAGAGGATACTTAGTCCTTAGAAATTCAAGAATGTTGACAACAGCGAAGACTTTCCAGTGAAGTTTTTGTCACTAGTTACTTCACAGTTGTTTCTGCTTTTTAAATGGTCTGCTTCTTTTGATTGTCAAAACACTTTGGATTATATTTGTTGTTATCAGAAGTATCGCATTTAAGCCTGAAAGTCAGGTGAGTGAGAGGGACAGGTTTTATATTTCTGAAAGTCAACCTTGATGTGATATTTTTACAGTTTAGCTTATAGGTCTATAATATTAATAGTTATTAATATTCTAAAAGCTTCTGTATAGCATTTTTTGGGTTAACCTGTGTTTGACAATATTGTCATCCAATTTATAATTGTACCTTTTCAAGGTTATTTGACCATATCCCTCAGGATGTATGTTTAATTGTCTAGGTTTGAAGAGACATTCTTGAGACGAAAAGGTGATTTTTTTAATCTAATGATTTATATAGAAAATTATCATACATTATATATTTAAATACCTATAATTTATAAGTGAGTGATATGATTCTTATTTTAAGTCTAACATTTAAAGATTCATGCAAGAAAAATCCATAACAAATATTTTTAAAAAGAAAGTGATCAAAACAAATTTATTACAGATTTTTTGAGAACCAGAACTGAACTATATTAACACAGTGGATTGATAGAAGAGTCATAAAATGTAATACATGTACTAATTTACAGGTTAAAACAATATAGTACATATAAAGATAGAAAAAAAAAACTGTTGAAATTCAGACTTCTGTTTTCTTTTTACCCTAATCATAAAAATTCATGAAAATTGTTCTATAAACATAAGTGAGCTAAAAAATATTACCAGATTATTAGTTACTAGAGAAACAGAAATGAAATTTGGAGAAGAGATTTATCATCCTCTCACTTTAATTTGTACTCCCGCTGTACTGTAAATGTAATAACCATCAACATGAAAAATGTAACAGATTGATAATACCATTGAGTTTTAATTAAACCACTGAAATGAAAAGGACCCAGATGGATAACTGGGAAATGTAGTTATCCTTTATGAAATGTGCAGAATTGCTCGTTTATTCTATTTTTTTACATATTAATGCTCTGCCAAATATAGTGCCCCATCAGGAAATTTACTGAAATTTAGTCATTTAAGTTTGTAAAACAGATGCTTTAGTTTTCAATGCTTATCACTCTAAATCAGCCATTGTTGTCTTGACTTCCCATTTCTGTGGTTCTCTTCATAGACCAATATTAGTAAAGTATGTGCATCTTATTTTTTCATAAAATCATTGGTCTGATGTATATGCTTCAAAACGTCAGATTTTTGCTGTTATTTTAGGAGATTTTCAGTTTTGTAAATTCATAACTTTAAAAAAAAGACACATGAATAAATCATTCAGTTGGAAAGTTTTTTATTGTTTGTCATAGTAACAACCAATGACTTCAGGTCAGTTAATGTCTGAAGAGATAGTGTGTTTCTTTAGTAGCTTAAAGGAATGCTGAATTTACTATTTAAAATTCAGGAGTTAAGGTTTTTAGATGTCTTTAGGAGACAGTTGCTGGTGTCTATAACTGCAGACATTGTCAAGCTGTTTGTGAACCAGAGCACTGGGTCTTCCTGTAGATTAGTGCATGCAGTGAAGTTCTGGTAAACATGTGCAGTTTCCAAGTTTCCAGTCCTCTCCTGTGACACATGACTACATGAAGATGACCTTTATGTAGGACTTAAATGTTGAATTAGAAATGTAACATTTTCATGACAGCTACACAAAGAAGAGACAGATGAGTTTAATCAGAGAAATGTTGTTTGTTTTTATTCTTGGATTAACCATTTAGGGTATAGGACAAGATGCTTCTTTCTCTGAAAAAGATATGAAAGTTGACTGATGTTGACTGTGTTTTATGCCTGACACCCTGGGGAAGAGATCTCTCAAAACATCTACACTGTTGAGCATTTATGACCTAAATAGAAAGATGGCAGAATCAATAAGAAATAAGAGTTTGCAGTGGATTTCACTTGAATGCTGTAAGAATTCAAAGAAAGGGAATAGCAGTATGAACTGCATATAAAAAAAGAACACAATTGCACATTTGGTTGCATTGAATTATTGGATTTGGAATGGAGAAGGTAGACAATTTGGATAATGATATTAGTGTAATCAGAAGCCTGGCAGAGAATGACTGTGACATGATCAGGAACTATTAATCATGCCGGATAATGTTTCACCTCAAGGAATAGCAGCAGCTAAGTTTGGACAGAGAAGAGAAAGTTGGAACAAGAAACTTTAAAGCTAAGTGGTAGAGGTTTGATGTCTTCTGACAGGCTCTCACAAAAACCATATTGATTCTTGAAGCAGAAAGCAATGTGATAGATAGTGGTAGAAGCCTGGTACAGTGGTACCTGGTTGCAATCCCAGCATTTGGGAGGCTGAGGACAGAGGATCAATGCAAGTTTGGGGCCAACTTGGGTTACATAGTGAATTCAGGACCAATCTAATTTACAGAGTGAGACCCTGTCTCAAAAAAGATAAAAAAAACAGAGGAAGTCAAATTGGAAGGTGGTAACCAGCTACAATATAACAGCATTATTCATCCAGGTTGATATATGTATTTGAGGAATGAGTAATGATTTGTTATTTTAAAGAGTTATGAGAATTTATTAATTCCAGAGAGCAACCAATTTAAGATGCCAATATGATCCTTGTGTAGGCCAGAGTCTGTGTCTTCTCAGGGTGCCTGCATAGTCTCCATCTACCAAAACCTGATTCAGGCTATTACTACATTCACTAAGGTAGAGTACTTTGTGGACCAATGTAAGTGCTTTCCCAGAATTTTTTCTGGTTATATGGTTAGGAAAAATAACAATTTTTCCTCTATTCACTAGGCTATAAAGATATAAGACCAGATCTGTTTGTAACTATTTGTAACTATAGTTACAGTTTCATGAGATACCATGAGAATGTGAAGTCAGAATACAGGATGATGTAGTGATTACACTAATGACTAGGAGATTGGAGAGAAATATAAATATAAATGTGCAAATATACATGCCTATACTAGCAAGTCTCACTAGTCAAAATTTAAGATGAGGAAATCAGTGGTCAGAAAATCTAGTAACTTGATCAAGGTTAAATATGAATTTACAAGGCAGATTAAGAATTGAAACCTAAAAGGATTCAAATCAGCACCCCTTTCTTATAAAATTGTCTTTACATTGATGAAAGGTCCTGTTTAATGTGTGAACTAAAGCTAAGTGTATTAATTTCACTTTTCTGGTCTTTCCATCATGCTTAGAGATCATATTCTGTTTTTTAAATTTTATTTTATTTTAAAGAGAATAAAACAAAAGAGGGCAGTACAGAGCAGATCAGAACAGGACAACATAGGCAACATAGGCAACAGTACTTTACATTAAGACAACTGAACATCAACAGTAGCTATCACAATATCTCTTTCTCTGCTATAGTTGAGCATAGTTTCAAATACAATAATATCAAACATAACAAAATAGTATAAAGCCATTCAAAGAGTGAAAGTATTACAGGGCTTTCTGAACCGAATAACAGAAAATGATCAATGGGTGCTATCATATCTCATTTTCGATAGAAAAATTCTGTTTAAACTATCACACATATTCAAATCCCAATAAGACACAATGTGATAGATAGAACCAATGGTAGTAGAAGAATAGAAGCATGGTAGGACTTCTAAGAAGGATGATATTAAATCAGCAATAGCTGTCATAATGTTTTGTTTTCTTCAAAAAAGCTGTTCATACCATCACGCATGATATAGTCAAACAAAACAGAATAAAACCATTCCAACTGATGAATGAAAACATTGAAAGGCTTCAAAGCTATGAGATGGGGACTCATGCTTACCATAAAATCTTATATACTCTTATCAACTCTCATACTAGGGAGACTATATGGTATTTACACATGTGAGTTTGGTTTATTTCGCTTAAGAGAATGGTCTCAAGTCGTGTCCATTTATTTATAAATATCTCAATGTGATCATTCTTTATAGCTGAATAGTACTCCATTTTATACAATGGAGAGCATATTCTTAATAAATGTAGTCCTATATTTCTGGTCCATGGTGTAGGATGATGACCTTTTGTTTTTCATGTCCATATGATTCTCGGTTTTATGAAATATGGAAAGATTTTCCTACTAGAGACAATGTTGTAAAGAGAAATATTTAGTCAAACATTGGCCAGTTAGGCTCTATATAACCCATAAAATGTTTCATTTTAACAATGAAGAAATAGACTATCAAAAAAGGATAAAATTATACTAGGGCTAGTTTTTAATTTGCAACAGTTCTTAGTATATAGCCACATTTAGTTTTAATGTCTAAGAAGAAAGAGTTGTGATTTCAAATGATATTTGAGTTTCTTTTTAAGTAACTTAATGTACGGTTGGATATTTTTCAATTATATTTAATTTAGATTTACTAGAGCTAACATTTTTAAAAGTTTCTCTCAATATGGATTATACCAGTTCTGATATTTTTTTCAATTACATGTGTGGCTTTCCTTCTTCTTGATGTTCATACAGTTCCTAGCACATGATGGTTCAGTGTAAACAAGTAGAAACTGTGCTTTGAATTTTGGATTTTGGTATTTCCTTAGCCTAATCCACACATATGGGAGTCCAACCTTTAGGCTTCTGTGAAGTTCACTGTGTGGAAAGAGGTGTCCTGAGTTGCATATAAAATGCATGATACAGTTAATGTATTAAGTAACACTTCCTTCATTTTTTTGTATTTTAAATTATTACATTATTTTATGAAATGACACAAAACTAAGTTTAATAATTAAATAAGAAAACGTGTGTCTCCTTAATAATAATTACTAATAGCTGTTATCATATGGACAGACATGTATATTGTTATCAGCACTCTCTGCAAGTTTATACTCCAAATTGTATGAGTCCCTGTAAATAGACATGCAAATTTTTTCAGGACTCACAGGAGTGGCAGGAGTAGGAGGTAGAACTAGACTGCATAGCACTGTCCCCTACCTACATAGTGTTCTGTCGTCACCTCTGCAGTCAGCACTCAAATATTGCACAATTGAGTCATGAAAAATCACATAGTAATGTTAAATGTGTACTTTTGATCTTGGGGGGCTGCTGGCTGTCCAGGACTACATGTGGCCGGAGAGCTGTGGGTACCTGATATACAATGTACTGGGTTGATAGAATAGAATGTTCAGTAGGTGAGGGTTAGTAAATACATTTCAACCTATCATATTTCCATTTTACAATGAGTTCATCAGGGTGTAACTATCACAAATCAAGGAATACATGTAGTTATATTCCGTGTCAAGCCTTTTTGGCATAATTTCCTGACATTCTGTCACTAGAAATAGTACACTTACTAGGGATGACTTGTTTATGTGAACTTGGACACTAATGCAAAGCCCATTTTTAAACCACTATTTGTAAGATTGACTCAGAAAGAAATAGAGTAAGAAAATAAATGTTGGAAGAAATATAAAAATATAGAAAGATGGATAATTATGTATATAGATGCCTAAAAATTGATTCTTTGTATTACCTGAGTTCTTTACATTGTATTACTTGGATAGAAAGATGTGAAAATAGTGAAAATACAGTGTAAATTTGTGGAGTGGCAGAAGAAATAAGATGGTAGGGAGGACCTATGGGGTTTAAGTATTTCTTCTCATGGCCACAGGGGGGTGGTAATGTCTCAACCAAACTTGGAAGATACCAGAGGCAGTAGGGAGTTGGGAGCAGTAACATTATAAGGAAAGGAAAGGAAAGGAAAGGAAAGGAAAGGAAAACAAAGATTTATAAATGTAGTTTCTATTAATCATAAAATGTCTTAATATCAAATTTAATTCTCTGTATATTATCAATTATTTCTGTTCATCATTTTAGTATTTCATTTTTCTCTAATGTGTTCTAAAGTAGTTTGGATTTCACAATACAAAATGGTTGCAGTTTATGAATACAGCATAATGGTTATCACAGGAAATTCCTGGAGTGTGGACAGACCCTAACTGAAGGATTTTTAAATCCTTATCTATTAAGGTTGCATTATTAACTGAGGCTCCCAAGCCATAAGTGTATTAATTTTCTCCTCTTTGGATATGTGTAAATTCACAATTCAGATAGCCTATCAGGCAGCCTTCTCTAAAAGCCTTGTTCACACAGAAAACATTAGTCTAATTAATCTAGGGGCTATTAAATCCACAAATTAACATACGAAGTTAGAAAAATCAATATCTTATTAGTTTTAAAATCTTTTATCTAACTCCTCTTGAATTTTGTTTCAGAACTTTTCATAGTAAATGACATGAAAATTGATTTAAAGTTATTCAAAAATAGGTGATCAATAATTGTTTTCTAGTCATGGAGAAATTCATTATCTTCTATACTTATTGCATTGTCACATATCCGTATTGAACTCTCTTCTAATCACCACATTATTCTTGGCTGAAAACACATTAGCTATAAAAATTCATGAAATGCAAAACACAACATTATAAAGACTTTGTTTAGGTATAGTAGTTAATGGATTCTGCAGAACAGTGGAACACACTTTCATTTCCAGTAAAAAGAAATTTATGTCTTCCATTGTTTTACACTTAAACATGGGTAACTTCACTGCTTTATCACTACATAAACAAGTTGTTTGCAAATGAATTTGTAGGCCCACAAATTGTTATTTGTCTAGCAAGTTGTAAAAAGCCAAGTATCTTCTGTAGATGAAGATAGACAACAATCATATATGTACTAGGGAAAATGTATTTTAAATAAGAAGACACTACTTACCAGCATTAGCTTTAGAAGATAAATGTAGCATAGCAAAAAGAAATTAGGGATATTTACTTTAGGATTTTAACATATCATTTCTCTTTTTGGGATATATTTAAAATTTTCATCATTGTCTCCTAGCTTGAAATTTCTACATGTGTATTCTATAAAAGTGTTAAATTGTTTATTGTTGAATTTTTATTTTCTGTATCTTGTCAGAGTATTAGTTATTAGACAGATTAATACAGAATTATAACTATAGCTAGAGTATTCAAGAAATTTAAAATTAAGATGATCATAAAAGATGTTTATATTCTTCTGGAAAAAAAATTGAAGTATTTGTGAGGATTATGATCATAAGAATAGGTTTATGGATTGAAAGACAATCAGTGCAAACTCATATTTCAATACATTGAAAGACTATTAACAAATAATGCATATATAAAATTATCTTATTTGCTATTCAGTAACTTCAGTTGATTCTTATATTTCACATAAAATTCCATTTTTTATTCTTTCAAATGTTTCTTGACTGGCTTAAGAGCCAGGTAGGTTTGTAACAGCACTGATTTCACTACTTCTGAGTGGCAGGGAAAGTTACTACATTTTTCTGAGCCTCAGTCTTATTATCCGTGTGACAGGGGTTTGTATTAGTTACTTTCCCATCTCTGAGACAGAATTCCCAACACTTGCAACTTAAAGGAGGGGAAGTTTGTTTGGCTCATGAGTTCAGTGGATTCTGTCCACAGTTTGGCAATCTCCAAGGCAGAAACACCACGATGGAATGGCATGGGGGAAGAGTGTTGCTCAACCTATGGCAGGCAGGAAAGAGACAGAGGAGAGGAAACAAGATATAAAAATACTCTTACATGTTGTGCTGCAGTGACCCTGATGCTTCTAACCAGATTGTACCTTTTAGTGGCACATTCAGCCATTAATCCATTAGTAAGCATAGTGTGTCCTTGTTCAGGCCATGCCCCCTTCCAAAAGTCCCACCGCTGAACATATGAAAATGTTGGGTAACATTTTAGATATAAAATCCAACACTCCGACCGTGGGCCCCCAAAAGACTCATGTCCATCTCATTATGCAAAATATATTTAGTCCATCTTTAAGAGTCATCAAAGTCTTAACAGTTACTCAAAGCAAACTCTTAGTTGTGAGTCCTTGTAAAAGTAGAAAAGAATATTTAATACTCCCTAATTTCAGTGGCACAGAATAAGCATTCCCATTGCAAATAAAGAAATCGAAGAATGGAAAAGAATTATGCCAAAAGGAAACTAACTTGCAGGGCAAACATTAAATCCTAGAACTCTGTGTCTAGAACCCAGGAAAGATTATGATGACATATGAGATCCAAAGTGTTTGGGTGGCCTTACCCATATAACCTTGCCCTTTACAGCCTTCATGGTCTTCCTCTTGAGCTGAGTCTGCTCATTGCCTATGACTTTCTTCAGCAGCCATTCCTATTTCCTAGCAATACCTTTGATATAGGGGAAAGAAACTCCCAACCTACTAGATATCTGATATGAGTTTGTGTTCTCTAAAATTGAAGAATGAATTTTAGGAATAATGGAGGTTAAGAATAGAATATATTTATTAAGAGAAGGAAAACTGATAGAAAGAGACAGAAGTGGTCCTGAGTGGGTTGCTGAGGACCTCGAATTTTCTAGAGATTTTGTGGAGTAAAACTCCAAGGTGAGGCAGGTCCAAAGTGAGGAAAAAATGTATTTGCAAGGTAGGCATGAGGTGGGACAGAATTATGGTCAACCAGTAAGATTATGAGTATAATTGCTCAGATAAAATTGATTCAATTTGGGACAAATGGGGAAGCGAGTCATGTAGCAAGTGACATGTATACAGAACAGGGGATTTTCTTGCAGGAGGCTGGTTTAGTGGCTCCTTCTGGCTTCCTCAGGGTGATAGATACCTACTTAGAATATCAACCCCTGATGTTTATCCTTAGTATGTAGGAACATTTCCTGTGCCTTTTGTCTGAGTTCTGGCCCACAGTAGGAGGTGTCTGTCTCTCCCTCAGTTACAAGGTATCTGGTCTTCTGCACTGGTGCCTTCAAGGTCCTAGGCCTATCTGACTGCCTATAATATTTCTGTCTATCTCAGCTGCCTGTAACACTTTGGGGTATCTGTTGTACCTTCTGCTTCACTCTCACAGTTTTACACATTGCTCTTTCAGGGACCTCTGGCAGAAACCATGTGACTGTGTCATATAATTTTGGTTGGCTTTCTAAGCATTTCTTGGAAATCTGCGTAGAAACTTCCATGACCCCATAACTCCAGCATTATGAATGCCTGAAAAATATAACACCATCTGGGTGATTCCAAGGGCTGCCACCGGCTCAGGCAGTAGCTCCTCTTTGTAGGCCATTACTACAGAAGCAACCTCTGAGTGCCTACATATACTACCTTAGGTGGCCCTGAATGGACAGAGTACCCTGACAGTTGCTTTTTCAAGGTATAGTCTTTCAAAAGAGTTTATGCATTTACACCCTTGAGACTGCATTAGGTGGAGTTTGGCCAATTCCTCAGATGCCTTCAAGGCATTTTTCCTATAGTCTTGATGCAAAGTTCTTTTTCAGTGATCATACTTTCCTTGATCCAAAGTTTATAGACACTTCCTTTTTTGGCCAAGCCATATAATTTTACATCTTTTGGCTCTGATTTTTGCTTGTGATTCTTACTGTAAAACCACCTAAAAACAAAGCCAGTAGTACCCATGATACAGCCTAAACATTGGATTGCCTTAAATTTCTTCCAGCAGATTAGTTAGTACATTATCTTTCAATTGAGCCTCACATATAGTGATAATACATGTGTAAAGTATAGACAGACTTTTCATCAGAATGAACTTAATCCATGTTCCAATAAAGTTCTTATTCATGACTGCACCTCATGAGCCTGGTCTTTACATTTCTGGCACCATTTTTGTTTTCTGGGCTCCCATTATCATTTCCCATGAATATCTCCTTCTGACACTACAAGGTCCCTTCAACTGTTACCTTCAAATCTGTTCAAACTCTTTCCACAAACCAATTCAAAGGCTTCTGGACCACATGGTTAGGCACACTCACAGCAATGACTCCACTTCTGATCTCAAAATCTGTATTGTCCAGGGTTCTGTAGAGGAGCAAAATAAATAGAAAATATACTTAAATTAGGGGGATTTATTAGGTGGGCTTACCAGATCAGACAGGAGAGTTCACAGTGACTATGACAGTCTGGAGAGCCAGAAGGCTCAGTAGCTACTCATCCAAAAAAGATGGAAGCCTTAGAACAAGAGGCACCAAGGATCAGCATCAACTGAACCTCAAAGGCCTGGATGCTCACTACAAAGTGATTTGTATTAGTCTGCATAGGAGACTGAAGAAACTGGAGACTGATGTTCAAAGACCAGCAAAAGCTTACCTGGTCCAGCCAATTAGAACTCTCTAAAAGTGTATGCCAACTTCCTTCTTTTCTTTAGTCCTACAAGGCTATTTGTTGGTGCCATAGAGGTGGGACATCTCCTTTTGTTTGTTGAACAACATACCAGTAATCTCTGGAAGCACCTCACAAGCATATCTAGAGCTATGCTCTATTAATCTACTGAGAATTTGTTAATCCAGTCCCATTAGCATATTACAATTAATGGTTACAGGGTTATTAGATCTTTGACCTGAGGTGGCTATAAGAATTCAATATATCCTATACAATTTTTAGCACATACTAGGAATAATTGAGGTAATACTATTGTCTCATTTTTATTTTCTTTATTTTAAAGTGTAGAACTAGATTGAAATTATAGGATATAGCCTGAGAACTCCCAGTCATTAGATACTTGCAACCACTTGTGTATCAACAGAATGGAAAAATGTTTTAGGTTGATGAAAATTTCCATGAGTTCAAGAGCAGAATATTAAGAATCAGATGTAGTGGACATCAGATGTGAAACTTAAATCTTTAACTCTTCTCAAAGCCATTTTAACTGCTAATCATGTCTATCATCTTTTGGAGACTGATAAGAACATGGAAACCTGTGCTCTCTTAAGATTACCAGAGAGAACAATAAGAGACAGTTGTGAGCATGTATTTGGGACAATGCAGAGATATTTGATAGATTTTAGAATAATTATATCAAAGATAATCTTGAAAACTCTGTAGTGACAACAATACCTAAATTTTTCTTCTTTTATAATTTTAAAGAGCTTTAGTAATGCCAAATGTACATAACATGTACCATTTCAAAATATTCAATCTCTAGCCTTTTATAGAATTCACAAATTTATACAATTACTACAATTATATTCTAATTTAAAATTCTCCTCATTTTCTCCTGAAAGAAAGTCACTTATGTATTTATATGTTTGACTTGGCATATAATATTTGTACCTTTTTGTGGTATATATACATACACACAGTGGTGTACTATGTAACCATAAAGAAGGATAATTTGAGTTATTTATATGAAACTGGGTAATCTTGAGACTACAATGATAAATGAAATAAATCAGACCCAGAACATTAAATATTTCATTGTTTCTCTGATTTGAGAGATTCAAATTATAAATAAAGATCAAAATAAAAGGGAGATGGTGGAAACACTGAGGTAGTTTCCGCAGAGATAGGAAAGGGGCCTGAGTACTAAGGGGGAGGGGTAATGTTTACCTGTGTTTATGAGGTGTCCTATAATGTTTGGATAATGATCAACTCAGGGAAACTTGCACACCTGTCACTCCATTCTCCCCTACCCCTCCTGGAAGACTAATCTATATCTTTCTTTTATCTTACTTGTGAACCTTTGTCCTGCTTGTCTTCTGATTGCACTTCCTACAACGGCTACTCCTGTCTGCGCAAGTTCTGTATTACACTGTTTTTACTTGGCCATCTCTGCCTTTTCATCATATCATTTGTTTTCTGCAACCCTTCCTTGGAATTCCAGTCCTTGTCCTGTTTTGCACACATACACCCAATCAGTTTTGGGTCATTTCTCATTTTCTCTGTAACACTTTTCTTGATGTCTCAGGCTAAATTGGTTTATATCTTCTTTGGACTTGGAATGCCCAAATAGGCAAACATTGAGATGTCGTATGCCAAAGCTTCTGCTATTTAAACTGTAATTTTATTGTTTTGCCAAATTAATTATAAGATACTTGTTGCACAGTGTACCCTACAGAATATTTAATGATGCTGTATATACAGTTGCTATTCCATAATATATTTGTTGATTTTTATCCCCAAAATATACATTAGCATTAACTATTATTTCTACTCACTCATCTGTTTCATACAGCTACCTAATTTGGCTGCCATCTTCATTTTCTTATAACAAATGAAATCTACTTGTTGGATGTCTGGTGTGTGCTTCTTATATAGAAAAATAGCATCCTTTCTGCAGCTGAAGTGACCTTGAGTTGAATTGCTAAATAAATAGTTGAATAGAGCTGTGCTTTGGAATCTGCTACTTGATCCATGCCAGGTGCCTTACAGGTGATGAGTGGAAAGATAATCCTGAGATGGAAGGAAGTGCTCGTCCTTTCTAAACACCTGAATGTGACATGCTTATGTGAGTTGGAATTGAAAGGAGGGAAAGTAAGGCAGAGCCACTGAATAGCCAAGAATGCTAAGGTGGGAAGTGAGGGGGAACAGAAAGAAGTAAACTCAAGATGGGGTAGCCAACATGAATGACATTATTTAGTTTAAATGCCTTTCAGGTGTGTGTGTGTGTGTGTGTGTGTGTGTGTGTGTGTGTGTTTACATACATGTGTTGGGGAGTTGTTGCCTATCAGATTTATTTTCCTTCTTTGAAAGACAAAAATCATAATGTTGATCTATTTTCATTCCTTTCTGCATTCAGTAGTATTGTCTATTTCTCCTTATACTTTTTTCATGTGTTTGGCACTTGTACATATTATTTGAAAAAAATGTTCTTTTCCTAAAGTTTGGAGTCAAGCATAATATACTGTCCTCTGCTTTTCTGGTAGCAGAGATTAGATTAGATACTGAAATATATTTTCCCTTTTTGTACTGCAGTGCAACCCTTTGAAGGTTGCATTTAGTACTGCACTGTGCAGACAGACCTTTTGAAGGGAAAAATGTAACAAGGATCCAATTGATGATGCTTGCATTGTGTCTGTGTCTGTAATAGGGTAATTTGATGAATAAACCAATCTGACTTTGTGTGGTATTACAGAGGTGACTGCCAAAATAGAATGTTTGTTCTCACGCAGAGACCCTAATCACCAGAGAATTAACAGAGGAAAAAAAGGAAACTAATATAACTCACAATGCAAAAGAAATTGAGGTATATTTATGTGACTTGAAAATAGTATGTGGAAAGATCTTACATAACTCCTTTGCTATTTGTGTAGTATCCTTTGGCCATTAGGCCTCATGGCTATATAAAACAAACTTCTTTAGACTCTTTCTTAAATATCTGCCTTTAAGCAGATTTCAATAAAAATGAATATCCCTTTTCTCTCAATGACCATGTCATTTTTAAGGTTCCTTGAACATTCATGCAGGCAGCCTTAACTCAGATTTCTTGCCCAATTTTCAAGTCCAAATAGTCATAATGTTAAATGAAGTATTCCTTCAAATTACCTTAAGGAACCTACTACTAATACTGTGAAAGCAACCTCCAAGTTAATCTCTGCTCTTGGTATATCCATGTCCAGCCAATTCTGGAATAGAAAATATTGAATTTACCTTCCCCAAGACATAGACGCTAGCATGTTACCATGCAACTAGAATTAAAAGTTTTCCACATGTGCTGTAATAAACAGTTCTGTTCTTTTTCTCTTCACAGACTGGACTTTACAGTTTTATCATCTTGTACAATATAATTTTCTAGTACAATTCTTGTCAGTTTGCATCACTCCTTTTACCCTGAATATGGCTTGTATCTTTCCAATCAGAAGCTATCCCCTGAGCCTCCATGCATCCCTATGTTTTCATGACATCTTCTTTTCTCTCCAAACAGTGATGGTGATCTTTTTCCTTCCAAGCTCTGGTGTGCATGTTGTCCCTGTATTAGAACTTGTCCGAAGGTAGTGTGTGCATCTCACTTCTTGCATCACTGTTCTCTTCTCTGTTTACCATCACAACTTATAACATCTAACTGTGCCATTCATCTTGTAAATGTGCCCCACATATTACAAGGAATCTCTGAGCAATAGAGTTTTGATTATTTAGCCCCGATCACTATGCCCCCATCTCAAAGTACCCATTGGTGACACAGAGCTCTTGTTTGGTACACAAAGGGCATTACTCTTTGAACAAGTGACACCTATCTTAGCCAGAAAGTTTCTTCTTCTGTATAATAGAAAAGATCTGTAAAATTAACACTTGAATTCTTTTTATACAGTTTTAGTGTCAGTGATTATAAAGAGCCGAGAGTCTTCCATTTACTAGAGATAGTGGTTGAAGCTTTGTCACTTTCTATTTATTGTGTTTTCAATTATTACTACTTTTAAAGGGGAAATGGGAGAGCTGAGAGATGGCATAGAGATGATGGGCAGGTGGAAATACTTATCTATTGACATGTTTAAAGAATTATTGAGATTAATTTTCTTCTCATTGTGTCCAATCTCTGTTATATTAAATGTTCTTTCTCCTCTTTTAAAATTCCTTATGTGTATCAGCAAGGGAATTTTATTTTAAATTATTTTGCAAATTTTTCAGAATTTGCTTTTCTAAACAGTGCTGCCCTTCCATAATAAACAAAACCATGATATGCCAATCAGAGGTTGAATTACCATTTAAGTTATGCTGTTATGGACATGATTCTCTGAATGACAAACAACTTAAACCTAATGATTTGTGACAACAGACTGCCCTGACCAGAGATTATACAGTTTTCAGAATTTTCATTTTTCATCTTCCTTTTACCTGTCTTGCCCCTGGTCTGTTGTCTCAGAGGCTCTTTCATCAATGGGAGGCTGGGGTACACAAGAGGGAAATATTACCTTGGTTTTGGTTCTAAAATACATTTAAAGTGGATTGATGAATTGGAATTCACCCTCTTTTTTCTTTCTTTTTTTTTTTTTTTTTTTTTTTTTTTTTTTTTTTTTTTGGTGGTGGGGATCGAACTCATGACCTAGCGCTTGCCAGGCAGGCACTTATGCCGCTGAACTAAGTCCCCAGCCCGGAATTCACTCTTAATTTCTACAGATGATATGAGATATTTGTGGATATTTTCAATTTGATTTTGCCTCTGAATTTAATGATTGCAGCAGTTTTGTCTGTGTTGAACGATTTGTAGACTTAACATCCTAATTTAGATCACGTCCAAGTATGTCTCTCTCTTGCCATGTTCCAACTTGCAGAGCAGGTCTGTGCTGACCATCTGCATGGGGGTGTCCTGCAGGTGCTTTGTACTGATGTATCTAAAATGGGCTCCTCATCTTCACTTCTCTTGAGAATTCTGTCACCCCATCAGTCCAGCACCCTTATGTGTGTTTACATGAGTATCTTCCTTATAAACTAAACCACATCAATTAACAATCCTGCTCTTTTCTCCTGCCATATGTGTGCATGCATGCGTGTGTGTGTGTGTGTGTTTAAGATAATGATTTAACCTTGCATAGTGTAGACAATATATTTTTCAGTGAATATGTGAAAACAATATTAATGCTCAATTGTCACAGATTGATTTTCTTAAAAATAAAAGTTGCTCATATTGTGCCACTGCTCAACAATGTTCAAGGTCCTTACATTCTGAAACAACCCAACGTGTATCGCTGTGTCCTATTACTCCCTTGATAGACAGACTTGAGTTCTTGTAGACAAGAATAACATCCCTCATATTTACTTCTCTTTTTGCTGGATATCTGGCATATATATCTTTAGTTCTTAAAAAGATATCTAGTAAGGATATCACTGGGTCAAATGGAATTTCTAATTTTAGTATTTTGAGGAATCACCATACTGATTTTCATAGTGGTTGTATTAAGTTTACTTTCTCACTAACAATGTAGAAAAGTTCTTTTTTTACCTTGAACTCTTGCTAGCATTTATTATTTGATTTCTTCATAGTGGTTAATTCCTTTCAGGGTAAGGTAAAATCTCAGTATTGTTTTAATTTGCATTACTTTAATGACCAGTGATGTCGAGCACTTCTTTATGTATTTATTGTCCATCTGTACTTCTATGGAGTGTCTCTCCATTTCTCTTGCCCTTTTTACAAATTTGTCCTTTTGTTAGGGTGGGGTGTAATTTTTAAAGTTATTTATTTAATTTAAGTTATTTATATATTCTAGATATTAGTACCCTTTTAAGGAATAGCTAGAAAACTTTTTTTCATTGTATAGGTTGTATTTCATTTTACATGAAATATATGTTTTTGGTAGTGGAAAACATGTATAATTGAAGACTATTATAAAGGTTTGGCAGTTTGTTACTATGTGAAGATAATTTAGATAAAACTTAGAATTCACTGAGTATCTTAGCTTAGAAATCAATTTTTCTAAAATACTTGGACCACTCATTATTTCTAATATTTTGAGCATTATAAGACCTTATTGTACTTTCTCATTTACATAATTCAATTTTGACAAATTTTTTTTGCCATAGAACTTTAGCATTAATTGAATCCAATTTGAAGAAATGGGAAAGATGGAGAATATATTCCCTCATGTATAATACAAGCACAGCAGAATAGTGTTATAAATGAACTTGGTTTATATGACATCAACCATACAATCTTAATAGGAAAAAAACTATAAATAGAGAATAACAAGTTAAGCAGTTTGTACCACTCTGATCACCATTTCTTTTAAGGACCATTCAGTGTGGAGTAAACTTGAGATAGGAAATTAATCCTGCTGTTCCCTCATCAGCCTTTATCATTTTTCTTCTGTCAGTGGGATCCTTATGTTGAATAATAAATCTCATTTAATGTAGCCCCAAAGAGAAAATCAACTATTTCGTGTGTTGTTCAACTAATAGAAGGAAGATCCATTATGAATATGTAGGAAAGTTACTTAAGATATACTTTGTGAGCAATGTCACTCTGCTAGTTTTAAATTTACTTTCTAAAGTTGATTTTTTGCTAGATATTATTTCTGCTTTATTTGATTTAATCAAATGTTGATTCCTTCTTAAAATACAATGTAGCTAGCTAGAAGTCCATTTGTGAGATTTGACCTATGCTGTCTTTTCTTGATATCTACAGGTGATTGGTTCCAGATACGAAAGTCTATTAATGCTCTGTTCAGTTCTATAAAATGCCATAATATTTTCATATAACTTACACATAATCTTTCATTGTTTTAAATCATCTCTAGTTTAATTATAATACCTAATACAATACCTATAGAATTAGTTGTGATACTACATTTTTTAGGATTTAATGACAACAACAGAAAGTCTTACATGTTCAGTAGAGACACAGTATTTTTCTAAATAATCTTGATTCATGCCTGGTTGAGTATGTGGATTTCAAACTCATGGGTTTGGGGAATAATTGTTACATTTTCAGGAGGGGCGTGATCCTAATATTTACCTCCTCTCAGTTTGAATCGCTTTTTGGACAGCTGTGAGCCAAAATAAACTTTTTATCTTATTATTGTTCAAGTATTTGTTCACTGACAAAAAACCCACCCAAAGGCTGAGAGACACCATATAATATTTTATCTCCCTCATTTTGTTTTTACTTCCATGTTTATTTTTGTATTAGTGCATGTTTGCAGTGTATCATGATTACATACACGATAGGAAATTGGTACATGTACATAACACCTCTTAATTCTTTTTTATCTCCTTTCCCTTTTCTTATTCACCCTCTCTCCATGTTTTGGTCTCCTTTTCTTTTGCAAGAGTTATGTTTCCTTTTTTCCTATTGTCTATGTTTTATTTTGCTTTATATTTTGTGTTTCTCATGTAAGACAAACCATGTGATAGTTATTCAGCTTGTGTGTCTGGTTTAGTTACTTAAGATTATGGCCTCAACATGTATCCATTTTGCTACTATAAATGAGCCATGTTCATCAAAAAATATAATGTTTTATTATCATTACACCTGCTACATGAACACACAGACAAATGGATGGACACATACACACATTTCATTGAGTTAGCTTGAAGATTAATTTGTCCTGAACATTTATTTTTTTGAAAATATAAACATAGTTCTAATTTTAAGGTAACTCAGTCTGGTGAACTATCTAATTTTTTTTATCAGTCTACACTTTAGGATTCATGAGTTTACCCAAACTCTAGTCTTAGCCAGTAGGTGTGGCATAAAAAGCCCAGCTACTGTCCATATTATCCCATATTGAATAAAGTAGAGAGGAAATGTGGCATAGTTCCAAAAGGAGAGAAAAATAGTTATTTAAATTTTCTTCCACTTTCTCACTGACTTTTTTTCTTTTGTCCTGGAAATCAGACTCACAACCTCCTGCTTGCCAGGAAGGTGTTTATGCCTCCGAGCTAAACCCCCAGCCTCTCCCTAACTGTTGTTCTTCACATCATGCCAATAATACAGAGATACAGATGGTGTGGTATTAGGGATGATGGTTTAATAATTTTGATTGGGTTTTAAATTCAGATATTTCAGGTAGGATAGTCACAGTCATTATAATTTCTAGTTAGTGATCAAATAAAAGATCTGTCAAGATATCAAACTAAATCATAAATCAGCTTTTATCTTCCATGTATACTTTCCTTTTAAAAATGTTTTAAATGAAGAGGGACCCATAGTGGGAAAAGAATAGTTATAGTGAACGTAACTGAAATCAAATCAAAACATATTTCACTGGGTCTTGATATGGAAGTAACTTTGGAAGTTTGAGTCTTCTAACTGTTTTAATGAGATTTCTTCTTGCACTTGAATATGACTAACATACAATAACTGCTCTTTCTTAGTTTCTATAACCAATATAAATCCAGTGTGTGGGCATTACTTCTTACTAGTGTAAGTTATTGAATTTCTTTTCCTCGATATATCTAAGTGATTTAAGCTCAGGCTTGTTTAGTGGCAGAAGACTAATGTTTGGAAGGTTTTTTTTCTTATCCAAGTAATTACAGTAAATTATCTAACAGACCTAAACCTTTTTCAGTCTTTTTTACTCTTTGTGAATTACTATGCAATCTTCATGATTTATTGGCACTTTAAAAGAAGTTCTCAGAGACTCTAACAATTCTTGTGTGGTTTATTTTCTATTTGCTAACAAAGAGCATTATTATTTTATTGCCTTGAGCATATTTTCTATAGCCAAATATGAAGAATGTTTGGCATGACTCCAAATGGAGGGAAGCATAGTTATTTAAATTTTCCTTCAACATTTCACCTTTGACTTTATATGGATTTTGAAATTTGAGTCTCTAGAGATGTTCTTGAAGAACACTACAACAATAGGTTACTGCTTCCCCCTGTGTATTTATTATTTGCTAGTAATAGAAATGAAAAAATAAAGACCAATTAATATTATAGGTTCAGGTAGAATCTTCCAGAATCAATATTTATAGTAATTTATAATTATTCAAATCACATATGACCTATTGATAATTTCTTAGGAAAAATGAAATCCATGGTAAAATATGCAAAATTGTGTTGATACCATGAAAAGACTAGATTTATTAGAGTTCCAATCAAAAGTTGCAAAATATTTTTAAAATAATGAAAAATTATGTAAAGAAAATGAAACACATGTATTCTTGGCCCATCATTTGTACTTTTTAACTTGTACTTAGAGAGCAAAGATATGAACAGAGAAGCCTTTGTGGCCATGAAAATTTACCGTGAGACCAATTTTGGAGGAAGGATGAACTTATTTATTGGACTTCAAGGCTAGCTAACTTCTTGGAAGACACTGCTGCTGAATCTAGTCACTCACATTAAGCTATTTTAAAGAACAACTGTTTTGAGCTCAAGGATTTCTGGGCTCAAGGGCTTCTGGTTTTAGGCTGCACTATTTTCTACCCAAGTACTAAGGGACTCAAAGAAACAGTAAAAAAGAATTGTGCTTGTACTTAAGCTTTGCTTGTTCACATAAAGATCATTCCTGCAATTCTTTCATTATTATGCCTCTTTTGTACAGATGCGTGAAAGTACAGTCCACATGGGTCATACAAATGGAGTAGAAAGAGAAGTGACCCCTAGAACCACTCCATCATCTTTATGCATTAACTAAATATCACATCCTCTACAAATTAATCTCCTCAATCCTAAAACTATACAAGCACAAAGCCTGAAAATAAGCTTTTATTTCTAAAACACCAATAAGTCCTAAACTTTAAAAACTTTTTATTCTCTCTGAGAGTTCCATGGATATGAGCTGTTATACTATGCCCACTCCTCTCTAATGTACTGGGAGTCCTTAAAATCGCCCACATTTCTATAGTTGAGAGGTAAGGGATTTCTGTCATGATGAATATGTCTGATATACCAGGGTCACTAAATTGTCTGAGTAGTGATATGCCCCAAGATTTATAGAATCAGTCCTGGGAATGAAAGAGTTAGATAGTTTATCCAGTTCTTCACTCAAAAATTATTTTACTGGCTATTTATTGGCATGCAGGTTGCTGCATTCAAGAGTGGGAGTCTTGAAGTCACTGAGTCTACAAGAGAGTAATCAGCTCTAAAATAATTATTACACTATTCATTATTGAATCTCAATTGTGAAATATGCTCCAAAGGAGGAAGAGGGGCTCCTGTAGAATTTAGTGGAGGGGAAATAATTCTGAATTAGGACTCCAGCAGGACATGATATTGTAAAGTGAGATTTGAAGAAACTTATCAAAAGTAGTCAGGTATAAAAACATGAAGAGTTTTATAGGTATTTTTTGCCCCACTGTTTTCATAATGATTTTCTTCTTCATCATTGTATTGGACAGTTAGCATCTCTGTCTTGTTTTTAAGGTATCACATAACAGATTTACGATTTTTGTCTCTTATTATTATTATTATTTATTTTTTGTTTTTGTTTGTTTTGTTTTTCTTCAGAAAGTCTTGTTCTGTAGTCCAGGCTGGCTTTGAAGTCACTATGTAGCCTAGGGTGGCATTGAACTCATAGCCATCCTTCTGCATTAGTCTTCCAAGTGCTAAGATTACAGGCATGCACCACCATGCCCAGTCTATATTTATTTATGTATTTATTTGGACTCAAACTGGACTATAAGAATTTCTGGGTTCTTAGGTTGAAGCTTATAAAATCCACACATATATATAATATTGATAATATATTCTGGTTGGACATTTGTGTATTTTAGCAGGCTTTCTTTGTATCAATAGATTGTGTCATGGTTTATGTAGGTGGCCCCCAGGCCTCATGTATTTGCATTATGCATTTGTGATTGGTTCATTGTCTAGTGCTTGGATTGGGGGTGTAAGTGCTACACTGGCCTAGGGGTGGAGCCAGGGTGTGATGTAATGGCAGGAAGAAGGTGTGTCTCTCTCTCTTGCCAGTTTCCGCCTTGCTGTTTGTAGCCGCCATGAACTGCGGCCCCGCCATGCCACCCTGCCTTGGAGCCAACTGAGTATGGACTAAAACCTCCAAAAACTGTAAGAAATAAACCTTTCCTTTCCCAACTTTGGGCATCAGGTATTTTGTCTCAGCGACTAGTAAAAAGTAACTAAGACAGAATTTCTTGTTGTTTCTTTTACAACTGTATATCTTGTGTTATATCTGTTCTCTCCAGTAAAACCCTGACTAATACAGATTGTAATTGAGCTTTCTGAATTGTTGTCTCTCAAGTCTACATATTTGGATTAACCTTTATTAGAAGGATCCAGAATACCCTAATGGACAGAGGAAGAAAGATCAATAAAGCAAATAGATACAAAGACCATAGATTACCTGCTCTAGTCGCATCTTAGGGAACTCTGCCTTTGTTAAAAAACAGAAGACTTAGAAATATAACTGCTTGCCATTTCAGATGATTTTTGGAGAGCTAGAATGTACTGAGTTATCTTGCTAGAGCTGATATATACATGGAAATTTAGGGAACTATTACTTGCCCAAATCTTTAACTGAGTGTCAGTCCATAACAGCAAATGGTTATAACTTATTTTAGAAAATCACCTTGCTAAGTTAGCCTTACTCTAGAAGAGAATTGAATTTGATATGAGTAAACATAATCTCCTCTGTATAGATTCTTCCCATGTGTTAATAATAGCCTTCCATGCTTCTAACAATGGCAACTCTCAGGGAGACAATATGCCACTTCAGAAAATTCAGTCACAGATTTCCATTAAAGTTTTAGCTTCATTCAAAAATGTTTAAATACTCATTAGGTTTAGAGTACAGGTTTTATTTATTAGTTTGGATTTTCAAAATTTAAATTGATACAGAAATTTCTTATAATTTTATATATGAGGGATGTGAATGTAAAAGCAGAACAAAAGTGAGGGATTTTAATCTATAGGAGGCAGTAGAAGAAAGTAATGCAGAATCTCTGTGTTTTCTTGCATATAAAATCATTATGGTTCTTACTTGCAGACAGTAGAAATTTAATAAATTTCTATTGGCATGGATTAAGATTAAATTTATCCTAAAATTTTTGACTGTATAAAGGTGCCAACTGCGTGAAATCCTGAACTAACCCTTTGATCTTAAAGATATTTTGCAAAACGGTTATGACTTATTTTTAACTTGGTGTCAGTAACATTATTTAGTAGCAAAGAAGGCCAGCTTGGTCTTGAGTGAGAATGGATCTTAGGCTGTCTGAAATGACAAAAATGGTGACATGTTTTCCAAGTCCGGGGGACATCATTAGCCCTTTTGTCTCTGAAAGCATACTGAATTTTCTGTAGGTCTGAGTGATATCATCACTTTTCCCTCTCTCACTCTTTCTCTATGTGCATCAAGGCAT
This sequence comes from Dolichotis patagonum, assembly GCA_004027295.1. Lineage (NCBI taxonomy): Eukaryota > Metazoa > Chordata > Mammalia > Rodentia > Caviidae > Dolichotis > Dolichotis patagonum. The sequence goes on along the minus strand of PVJX010009634.1, from coordinate 33,445 downwards.
TCTCCCATGGTTAGCGTAAGAATTTGATTAGGTTTGTTTAGTGGCCTTTTGAGATTCTGATATATCCAACACTCATTGCCCGTTCTTCTTTGACAGTAGTTCTGATTTCCACTGTTTTCCTCAGACTGTATCCTCAAAGGGGTCCACTCCTGTTTCCAGAGGGCAGCATATAACATAGTCTGACCATTCAATGCCCTTTAGTCTCTTTGTTGTAATATTTAGTTATTTGATGTTAGTAGAAAGAGATTACTTTTTCCATCAAAGATTCATTCCCAGGGGTCTTAGAGCAGTAGTTCTAGCAGCCATCTTGTAACTATGTGCAACCTAAAAATAAGCCAACCAACAAGACAGCAGAGCTGAAAGAGGAGAGGAAGACCAGGTTCTGATGGTGCTATCAGAGTCCAGAATTCTGCTGCTCTGTTAGCCTTTTCAGTTCTATAATCCAATGCCATCTTTTTTGTCTCAGTTATACCATAGTTCAGTTATTATTATCACTGAAATTTGTAGAAGAGTCCTGATGAATCCAGTTTCATTGGTGTGGGTGCATTTCCCTTTCTTTGCTGCACTGAACACAACCTTCTATGCTTTGTGTTTTGTATCTGAGTTAAAGCTTTAGACATAAAGTGTTAGAAATAATGTGATTATGTAAATTTTTAGTTCTACATTGGTGTCATAGCTCATCACTTCTTAAGTTAAAGTGTGCAAATTTTGGGATGAATGATAGTCCACAGCTAGATGGGTTCTTGACTAATTGAAAGACTATGCTGAAATTGTGCATGAAAGTTTCAATATTAACATGGTATTTGTTGCTAACAGTGTGTTAGTAGTTCAAAGCTTCATCTGGGAGTTAGTCATATAAGCCATAGGTATTTATTAGTTGGCCATAAAGCTGAAAATGATGATTAATATTTCACATATTGAAATAAGGATGTGCAAATTTCACTAAGAATAATTGTTTGTAATGATGAAATTTAACGGAGTTCTGTTTTTTTTTTAATGGTGCATTTTGGTAGGATTTACCAGACTTATTTTTCTATTTATTTACATCACTTTGATATATTATTGAAACAAATTAATATTATCATCCTAATTTACTTTGTGGAAACAAGCTTAAATATAGAAGTAATGAATGAGAAGATACTAACAGATAAAAGAGATAAAAGTTTATTGAAATGGAAGTATTAGAAAATCAACTTTTTAAAAACAAAAAGCAAAAGTATATCTAAAATCTTCAATAAGTAAAAATCTGTAATTGTGCCCTTCAAATAAGTTTAGACTATATGAACACAGGATTAGGGAATTGTGTGGTTTTTCAGTGATACAGTGAAAATTTCAGAAGTTTGATTTCATTATAAAGAAATATGATCTAACAATACAGTACATCAGCTAAAATGGCAAATTTGAATGCATTGTTTCATAGGTAGATAAATTTAATCCAGAATACCAGACTCAGACCCTGGAGGTAGTTGTCATCTTTAATTATGGGATGATGGGCCCATATGTGAAGAAACAGATTGCTTTTTGTATTGTACTTGAAAATATTGGAAAAATGATAGTTCATAGGAAAAGAGAACATGAATTGCAGGAACTATCCTAATTTTAAAGGCATTGAAGAAATATGCTATAGAGGACAAAGACTCTTTAACTTGTTGAATGACATTCATGTTGGACAGTGAATGTCTTAGTCCTTTTCATGTTACTATCATCAAATACTTGAACCCGGGTCATTTACAAAGACTGAAAGTTCCATTGTCTCACAGTTCTTGGGGCTGAGAAGTCCAAGAGCTCAGCACAGCATCTGGTGAGGGTCTCCTTGCTGCATCATAAATAGGAGAGGGAACCACCTGGTGAGAAGAACAAGTGTGCTAACTAGGGTTTCTTTTGCTCTTGTTGTATAGCCACTAATTCTGTTATGTGGTGCCACTCTTATGACCTCATCTAATTATCTCCTAAAGCCCCTGCCTCCAGAAATCATTAAAATATGGCTTTGGTGATTAACTTTACAACACATGAACTCTTAGCAGACATTCATTTAAAAATTAGCAGTGAATAATCTTTTTTTCTGAGTAGCGTTGGGGAATAAATTGGTCCTAATTTATGGGAGGTGAGTTTCAGCTTAATTTACTAAACTTATTAGACCAAGCAGTCTAGTAGTGAGAACTCCATGCAGACAGCCTGAGTTTTATATAGAGTGAGTACATCTGAGCTCCTGAGTCATTCTTTGGTGGAAAACCACTTCTTGGAGATGTGACCTATTCATCTGAATCCACCAGTCATATCTACTGATGATGATGGAGTTTTTGGTGGGATTGTTAAGGAATAATATACTTAACATTTAGAGGTCTTATAAATGTGGGATTCTGAGGAATACTTGCAGAATTATCATTGCTTTCAACTGGTACTAGAGACAGAGGGACAAAGAAACTTCTTAAGTCGGAATATTTCAAAGAATCATGAGCATATGGTCTGACATGATAGATTTTCCACTAATTTGTTTCAGTCTTTATGCAATTCTTAGTGATGTCCTGCTTCTTTGTTGGAAAGTAGAGCATTCTGCTAAGTCATCTCTGAATAACGGTGGCAGCTGGATCAGATTGGTTTCCCCTCTTACACAGGAGTTAGTATCCTTTCACTGCAATCTATAGCATTTGTTGAAGTGATTGGCACAGCTACCTCTTGTCATGGAACTTCACATTCTCTGAATTTACTGCTTCACTGTTTGCCTGTAAGCACAGGTTTTGTAGAGACCTACTACTTTGCACATTGTCTTAAAGTTACATGGTTGTCAAACTCGTTTCATGAACTTTTTCAAATAACACATTTAGTTTGGTCAGAGAAATAATCTTGAATTTTTCCTCTGAATTTGTAGAAAGGTTGGCTGAATGTCAAGTTAATTAACACTATTACTCTTTCTTAGCCCAATGCTTTTCAACCAAAAATCTAGGTGACTAGAAATAGAACATATAGTTGGGCGATAGAGATGTTTATGCTTTTACTACTTGTCTATCTAAATATAATAACAATGTTTTTCTGGGCTTACTTTGCTAAAATAATAGAGGTATTTATCCTCAACTAAAGTTGAGAAACTAGTAAGACAGAGATACCCTGCTTTAGAGGCATGAATCAGCTATAAAGTTGGGGAAAGAACTAGGATACTCACTTTAAGAAAGGGATTGTGGCTCAGGGTAAGTATCCACACCTGAATTCAGAGCTAGGACTGAACTGCTGATTCTTTTGGTTTAGTGAGTTCTTGTTTATTTGTGGTTTTTAAATTTTGTTTTCAATTTTAATTTTAATTAGTACATGTTTGTAGTACACAACGTTTACATTTCTCATATGGAGTTGTTGCATGTACATAATACATCTTATCTTTTTAATCCCTTTTCTCCCTCCTTCACTCCCCTCCCTCCATCTCTTGATCTCATTTCCATTTGAAAATGACCTTTCTCCATTATCTGTCTTTTATTTTTACTCTTTATTTATTGTTTGGATTTTCCATGTCAGAGGAATCATGTGATATTTTAGCTCATGTATCTGATTTATTTCACTTAACATTATGGTTTCAAGGTGCATCCATTGATTTGTGTATAAATACCACATTGTCTAGCTATTCATCTGCTGATGGACCTATAGGTTGCTTTCAAAATTTATGTGGTATGAATTGTGCTGCTGTAAACATGAGTATGCATGTAATAGTATGTCTTTAACTCTTTTGGGAAGGTATCTAGAAAATGGAATAGCTAGATCAAATGGAATTTCTAGTTTTAGTTTTTTGAGGACTCTCCTAACTGATTTCCATAGTGGATGTATTAGGGTATGTTCCCACCAACAATATAAAAGAGTTCCATTTTCCCTGAACCCACACCATTGTTACTGTTTGAGGTCTTGATTATGGCCATTCTTTCTAGGGTAAGATAGAATCTCAGTGTTGTTTTAATTTGCATTTCTGGAATGGTCAACTATATTGAGCATTTCTTCATGTATTTACTGGCCATTTGTACTTCCTCTTATGTAAAGTATGTATTCATTTCACTTTCCCATTTTTGACTGGGTCTTTTGGTTTTGGGGGTAATTTTTTTGAATTCATTATACATTCTATGTATTAGTCCTCTGAAGCATAACTGACAAATTTTTCCTGTTCTGTAGGTTGTATTTTCACTCTATTGTTCCTTTTGCTGTGCAGAAGCTTTTTAATTTGTTAATTTTAATTTATATGATCCCATTTGTTGATCTCCAGTCTGTTTTCGGTACAACCAGGATTCTATAGAGAAAGCCCTTGCCAACATCTATGACTTCAAGAATTTTACCTTCAAGCTGGTTAAGTGTTTCTTCTGGTGTTTAAGAGGTCAAATGTCCTTTGACTCATTTTTTATTTTAGTTTAGTACATAGGGAGAGATATTCAGTCCTCTGGATGTGGGTAGCCAGTTTTCTCAATACCATTTATTAAAGGAGTTGTCTTTCCTCCAATGTGTTTATTTGGCCCCCTTTTCAAAGATCAAATAGTTGAATGTATTTGGGGTTATTTCTCTATTCTATATTTTGTTTCATTGCTCTTTGTCTCTGTTTTGGGGCTAGTGGCATGGTGTTTTCATCACTTCTCAGTTTGTTCTTGTTACCAAGCATTGCTGTTATTTATTTATGTTTGAAATGATGTTTAGGTGGATAAATGATGATCTTTTCAGTACAAACAAAAACATTCTTGTGATAGATTTTAGTCTGGGCTGGAATGGTTTCTGATCTCTTCCAGATGCAGTTCTGTGGTGATCAATGACACGGATATGTTCTCATAAGTGCCATTAGGCAATTTTGCCATTATGTAAACTTCAGAGAGTGTAGTTACATAAACTAAGGTGGCTGAGGTTTCTAGGCAGTATAAACCTTTTGGGCCACTGTTTTATATACTGTCCTTAATTGGCTCAAGTGTCAGTATGCAGCTTCTGACTGACAATATGGTTTCCATGGTCTTCATTTACTCTTGTCATGAACAGCGAGATACCTTTGGGAGGCCTTTCTCTGGGTTCCATTAGCTTTTCTCCCTTTATAGAGATGGGCAACTTCAATGATTTTTCTGAGAGAAACGCTTTTTAGGCAATCACTTTAACATACAAAGTGTAGGTTAAGCTCTTTCCCATCCCACAAGATTTTATTCTTGAGGGTCCTTATACAGGAAATTTTGGAGCTGCCACTATTATGGATGCGTCTACTGAAGAAGGGAGGACAAAATATAGGCTTAGAGGATATAAAACACTAACATATTTGAAAATGTGAGAAATTAGAGTTTTGGAAAATTCTCAGGTAAAAGCTAAATCTTCAGTTTCTAATATAAAGCTATTATATCAGCTTACAGGCATTTCTAGCTTCTATTTTCCGTGTAAATAGTAAAGCAATGCAGGAATGCTCAGAATGACTAGTCCGTGACTGAGTTCAGGGCCCTGACTATGGATGTCTCTATGTGTATGTGTGTCTAAGTGCGAATAAGGAGAAACTTGTCATTATAAGGGGAGTCTACATGGACTCTGGAAGAACACAGAAATATGGTAGTCTCAATTTTCTAGAATAATGAGAAAGAACAAAAGTCTTGCTTAGTTTTCAATTGTTTATATTGGTGAAGGAATGCATTTAGCTTTCTAAAACTAAATTATCTTAGTAACATGAAAAGATTTTAGAGACTTTGCAATATTTCATTGGTGGTAAGCAGGCTATATGCCCATCATCATCAAAGATAACTTACAGAATTTATCAATACATTAGGTTACATGACAAAGGTGAATTAAGGATGCTGATGAAGCAAAGTTTGCTAATTAGCTACTCTGAGATGGGGAGATTATCCATTATGTCCTGACTGGGCCCACATTGGTAGCCAGGGTCTATGAGCCAGGGACTATGAGAATGGCAGAAGAGTGAGGGTCAACATGATGCAGTGTGACAAAGATTCAATCAGCCATTGCTGACTTTGACTAAGAAAGGAGGTCATGAGCTAAGCAATATAACTTGCTTCTCAGGCTGAGAAAGGCCAGGGAATGTATTCTGCACTCCTCTGGAAGGAACACAGACCTGACACCACCTTGCTTCTAACCTAGTGAGATTCATTTCAGACTCCTGACCTCCAGAATTACAAGATCACAAATTTGTGTTGTTTCCAGTTACTAACTTTGTGGGTATGGTTATAGAGTAATGGGATGGCTACTGTGTTATACATTTGCATCTATCTTTATAGGTTTTTAGACTTATTATAAAATCTGTTTCTTCACAATATATGACAATAAATATTCTAAAAGTTGAAGATGCTGCTTTAGGAATCAGGAGAGCTGTGAGGACTTGGAATAGTTGTACTTTCTTCCTCAGTCTCTCTTGGGTGGAAAGGTAGAGTGACATCTCCAAAATAGTGTATATTATGTCAGCTCCTCTAAGGAAAGGAAACAATCTCTGAGACAGAAAAAAGGGAGGACATAAGAGGGGCCTGGGGCTGAGAAACTGCTTCACTGATTTAGTATGGAAATATGCAAAGGACTTTTGAGGAAAATTATTAGTAAAATGACAGAAGGCACTATAGAAAAATATATCTAGTTGGTAAACATCACTTCATAAAAATTAGTGAACTATTATATTTTTATGGGAATAACAAGTTTGTGAGTTTTGGGGGGCCAATTATAAGTCATATGCACAGTTGGAATAAAGGAAAAGGACAGTATTTCAAGTTTGATCATAAAATTTTTTTAAAAGCCTAGATTTTTCTGCGATTTATTTAGATAAGAGGATAAAAAAAGCCTAAAGGGAACAGGTAATGGAGATTGAATTATAGTTTTGGAATATTATTTCACAGAGATGGATACAGTATATCAAAATATTACTTTTTTGGAGGATAACATTTACACAACTAAAACCATGTAATAGGTACAAATATATAGCTTATTGCTTCTCCAGACCTATGAAGCTACACGGGGCATCCCTGATGGCCAGGGGTGAGTGGTGGTGGGGCTGCTTTTCTCAGTCTGTGTGTCTACACTGGGACTTCCATATGGTGGCAGGCACACAGGGGTGTGCTTGTCTGATTGTCCTGGTGGGCAGTGGCTGCCCAACGTAAGCAAAGGTCTGCAGTGGTGGCCTGCAGGTACATGGGGCTTACCTGGCTGTATGTCCCTGCTCACAGTGGCTGCCTGCAGGAAGCGAGTCTTGGGATGGTGGCAGCTGTCAAGCGGAGGTGGGTCTGATGGATTTGCCTGCTTGTGCTGGCTACACATGAGAAGCAGCCTTCCAATCTGCCTTTAAATTCTTACAGGCACTCAGTAGTACCTGCAGATTTTATCACCTCTGCTTAGTAAATTTATTTTTTCATGCCTATGACTACCATTTTATGTCTTATTTTCTTAAATCTTTAAGAGATTCAAATTTCCTTTTAAAAAGAGTAATCAGAAGATTTGTATTGATCTTCAGTTACTTTCATCTGTTGCTAAACCTTGCTACCTTTCACAGTGGAGGAACTGTTTCTTTTTCTATCTAAGGGCATCGCTAATCTTGGGCACCAGAATCCTATCACCTATGACTTTTCAAGAATGTCACTTCATCAACTATCTCCATTGTTGCATCATCAACATATCTTTTGCTCTAGAGCATTCTCATCCCTCTGCAACTATTCTGTATCATCTATATGTAACAAAACCAAAATCATTTCTCTAGCTATTATTGTTTTTTTTTAATATAAGAGAGCTTCTTGCAAGGTTATTTATATTCTGTATTTTCCATCAATGCCATTACCACTTTTGACCTATCCATTTTTTTCGCTACTTGTTTGAAATTGTCCTTTTTAAGGTCATCTTTGAGTATGTGGCCATCAGTTCTCTGCCTTCATATTATCTGGCATTTCCAGTACCTCAGTTAATATGCTTCTTTATTTGGTTTTCAGAACACCCATATGAACATTACTCTAGGCACTGGAGCTAAGTGAAATGCAAATTTCTGCCCATGATCTTGTAGATTTCACACTGAGATAGATACTAAGCAAGTAAAAGTGATTAACGTATACTATGAAAATCGCTGCAATGAAAAACAGAATGTCAGAATAGGTAAGATAAAAGCACTGGAGGGGTCACAATTTTAAGCAGGAGGATTTGACAGTCCTCACTAAGAAGATAACATTTGAGCAAAGACCTTAAAGAGAGGAAGCAACAAGTTGTAAGGGATGTGATCTGGGAAGAGAACAGGCTTTTAATGCCTTTCTTCTCTCTTACCATTGGTAATGAAATTGTTTCCTAAACTCATCAATGACTTCATGATGGCCAATGACATTTCAGAGGTTTCCTGCCTCCTCATTTCTCTCTGTCGCATTTGTCTGTATTAATCTATCTTCAAGTGATTCTGTGATTTCTATCTGGTTGAGAATATCTGGTTTTTATTCTATATTATGTTTTTATTTCATTATCATTTTTCATAATTTCTTTCCACCCATAAGCTTATGTTTTGTTACACTTTACATTTATAATGTCATTTTATCTTCTTGGGCCAATGTGCCTATTGTCTCTTACGGTGAAGGCAAACATTTTAGAGCTTTCAGTGATTATAAACTGCTCTCGAGGCATTTGTGCCATAGGCTCACCACCACTAGATGTTGTTTTGATAAATTCATTAGAAATCTTTTTCACTTGCCTGGATTCGGTTTTCCCTTCTTTGTGCATACATCTTAGTTGTTCTGTTGACCATAGTATATTGGGCTTTTTTTTTTTTTGCTTCATTAATCGGCATCTGTTCATTATCTTCCTAGTACTTAAAATTGAACTCACATCCCTCTCCAAAATCTCCCCCTCCTGGCTACCTTCTTTCTCATAGTGAATTCAGGGATCTTGTTGTCTAGACTTCAAATCATAGGGGCAATTTTAGCTTTTCCTGTTTCCCAAGTCTATTTAATATTAATTATTCCTAAACAAAAATTTTTCAATAAGTTCCTTCATTTTTATTTCTATTGATATATTTAAATCAAGTCTTTTATTTGTTTTCCTTGTAGATGCAAAGTCTATGTACTGCCTGTTTTTAAAGGACTCTACTATCTTTGTTTGTTTGTTGTTGTTGTTACCTCTTATACAATTAATGAAAAATAATCTAAGTCCATCCTGCACTGTCTGTGTTGCTTTTGCTATTTGTCTTATTCTACCAAAGTGTTTTTTTTTTGGACTCAGGATATTAAGTACTTTTCCTTTCTGAATAGAAGTTTTTCTTCTTCTAAGTGCTATATATGTTACAACGCAGGATAAAAACAAAGACTATTTAGATATGACGCCTTGCTATCTGTCTATCATCTATTCATCTATTTTACTTTTTCTTCCTCACTATATTCCGTATCTATTATCATTTCTGCTACTTGTTTATTTTTCTTTCTCTACTGCCACTTTATTCATTTATGTTTTGTATCTTCAACTAAATTTTAAACTTCCCAAAGAAAAATGTCGCTTATATTTTACTGTGCAGTGCTCACCATGATGCCTTGCACCTGGGAGAAACTGAAAAAAATTCATTTCTCAGTTGAATATTTGAAATAAATGATCGCTATTAAATTACATCATGAAGGAGCCTTTTAAGATTATTGGATACATCTAAATGGATGGAACAGGACCTGCTAAACTCAAACTGGCCAAATTGTTCCTAACAATATCCCAACCTTTCTCCTGCCAGATGGTCTCTTGCTGACCGTCTTAGTCACTTTCATATTGCTGGATCACAGCACCCAACACCCACAACATAAAGAGGGGTTTATTCTGCCTCATGTTTTAGAAGTCTCGTTCCTTGCATGCTTGGCTGGCTCCAGGCACAAGTGGCATTGCAAGAAGGGTCTGAAGGAGGAAAGCTGCTCACCTCATGGCAGTGGGAGAAAGAAAGTCAAGGGAGGAGCAAGTCCCTGGGTCACACCCCCAGTGACTCATCTCTTCTAAACAGGCCATCACATTTAACTGTTGGGGCCCCATCAGTAACCTTCCATAAACCCCAACTCTGAGCACATGAGGTTTTGGAGGACATCTAGCTATAAACCATGGTGCTCAATTTCCTTCATTGCCCCTCTCAATTAGTGCTATATTTATATTACCAGCTAAACGAATCTAGTCCTAAAGCTATCTCCATATCTTCTGTTTTTACTTTTTCTTTGTAACCAAGTATTTGTAAAATTGTAGTAAAGCTAACTCTACTACAGTAGCTATCCCATTCTCTCTTCCTTTGCCATTGTTCAAGACCTCTGGTCCCTTCCTCTGAGTTGTTTTAACAGTCCCTTTGTCTACTGTTGAAAAGTTATTTCACAGTCTTTTGCCTTATTCATGTATTTCAAAAGTATTTATGTTTTTATTTTATTTTATGTTGGTAGGTATGCTTAGGAAAATACACAAATAAATGCAAATTTGAGGAATAATTATAAAGCAAGCACCAATATAACAGCTTAGCTTAGAAATAGAATATTGCCTGTACTCCCTGTGTGTTTCTTTCTTATCATGTTCCATTCTTTCTTACCCGGAGGAAAGAGCTTCTTCTGATGTTTGTAATAATATTTTCATATCTTTTCTTTATAGTTGCCGCTGATGGATGCTTCCCTAAAGAAATTTCTTGGTTTTGAATTTTATGTAGGTTTCCGTAAACAAAATTACAATGTATATAGATCTTCTGAGATTCACTTTTTTCATTCTACGTCATGTTTCTGAGGTTTATCTATATAGATCACACAGTGCATTTTTACTGCTATGTAGCCTTCTATGGTATGAATGTTTCACAATTTCATTATGTCAGTCTGTTATTAGTGGGCATTTTCATTGTTTTCATTCTTAATATTACAAACAGTGCTTCCCTGAACATTTTCATGAATATGTAATAAGGATGTGCATAAAATTGTGCAGGATAGTATCTTGAGGTGGACTGGTTTCTATATCTTCAATCTATAGTTAATGTTTAGCTCTTTTACAAAGTGCTGAAGCCAATTCACATACTTTGTTAGGATTTTATGGGTATCTGCATTACTCCATAGCCTAGTCTAGTAATATGTGATATTATCAGGCTTTAAAATCATTGATTTTCTTTTATCTATATTTAAAGGTACTTTGTAATTTTAATTTGTGTTTATGCAATTACTGTTGAAATTGAGGGTCTTTTTATGTGTTTATTGGCCATATAGATTCCCTTTATGTTAAATGCCTAGTCAAGCTTTCTGCCCAATTATCTACTTTATTTCCTCTTTTTTTCATAATGATTTGTAGGGAATCTGTGTATGGTCCTAAGATGAGTTCTCTGTTGATTATTTGTGGTGGTTATTTTTTTCCTGCTATGTCTGTATTTTCACTTTGTGATGTCTTTAAAAAAACAAATTTTTAATTTTAATGTAGATAAACATCAATAATTTACAGTTAGTTCTTTCAGAATTTTAAGAAATCTTTTCTCACCCTGAGGTTATGCAGATATTTTCCTGTATTATGTTCTAAAAACTTTTAATATTTAAATATTTATAATACCATCTTTGATTTTTGTTTATGCTGTTGGGTTTTGGTTTTCTTGTAGTTTCTGTGTCATCTCATCTAATACTTGGTAGAAAGAATCACATTTCTAAATGCTACTAGAATAGTTTGGATGAAGAGCATGCAGAAAGGATTAACTAAATTAAAAAATATCTAAGTACTCAGCTGCCCAGAGAAAGCATCCCCATATTTTTACCACAAAATTTAGAATGGAGTATTATTGAGGTGACCCCAATTTAAATTTGCTAGTTTTCATGCCACACCCCTTGAGCTTGCACAACATGCCAGCTGCAGATCTGCTGACCATTGTTGTAAAGGTTCTTTTTTCAATTCCTTAGATTTCTCAGACTTTTATTTGAAAAATCTCTTTGACGTCTTCCTCCATCTGATTTTGAACTTATAAATTCCTTCACATCTTATAAAGTCTACCTCATTTTGAAAACCTTCCCAGATCCCTTTAGTGAAAAAATTTCTCTACTTTTGCAGCACTTCATTTTGTTTCCCAGGAAATGGTTATGACATACCTCTATCACCAGGTAAGGTGAAAGGAGATTCCTCAGGGTGCAATGGGGATCTCAGACTGCCAGGTGTATTCTTGACTTTACTCGCAGAAATAAATTTCAGGACACATAAATGTGAGTAACAGGTAGATCTATTAGGTAGAGTAACAAGGAAAGAAAGTAGAAATGGACTGGAGTTTAGGCAACTGGAGGGAGTATGGTCTCATGGAGAGGTTCAGATTGGCCTGTTTATAAAAGAATAAAATAGTTTTAATAGGTGAGGTGGGTCAAGGTCTGGTTGATTGTCATCTCAGTTCTGGTCCTCATACCTTAATCTGGGGAAGTGCCTTATCATGAGGTGGTGTATGAGGCTCTGTCTTCCCTAGAGTCTAAAGATCTTGTAGGTTTCTAGGCATCACTTCAGGTATCTGAAGGGAATAGTTAATTGCCAGCAGAAAGCTTTTTGCTAGTCTTGAAAACTGCTGTGTTACTCTTTGTTTGTTTGTATGTTTTTTTTTGTATCCTCAGTCTTGTAAAGGGACAAGATAGCCTAAATTTTGGATTAATAAAAGTTGAAATACAGGCTCTATTTAAGTGACCAATATTAATTACCTGCAGCACAAACCAGGAACCAGGCCCCAAATTTTAAGATAATAAAGAAATTAAGAGCCATAGTTCTTTTCCTTTTTTCTATCTTTATTCTTCTATTCTACCCTACCTGTGTGGTTAGACTTTCTTCTCTGTACTACTGTGAAACATAGATTTCACATTCATTTTAGCTGTGCATCTATCTTGCTCTTCAATAGTTAGTGAATTATCTTAGTATAAATATTTAATCTTCATAATGTATGTGCATGTATGAGTGTTTACAGGTACTAGAGACCAAACCCAGGGCCTCCCATATGCTAGGCAAATATTGTGCAACTGAGATATTCTTCTAGACCAATCTTAAGAATTTTTGAGTTTTCAGAAGCATCATGTTATGGGATCTCAGAAGTACTGTTTAATTACTTTGTTCATTAATATATACATTATCTCTTTTCCTTTTTTGAAAGAGATTTATAGATAACTATTAGCTAACTATAAGTAATTTTTTCAAAAATGGTTCATAAATATATAAACAATGAAATATATGGAAACTGTAAGCTCCCATTTGCTGCTTTGTTACCAGAAGACATCATCTAGGAGACAACACAGTTTTCTTTATATAAATTGAGGAGAGACCTAAAAGTAACTCTATTTGGAAACCTCAAGTCACCTAAAACAGCTGCCCCCTAATCACTGTCAGTGAAGCCCACCAGTTGAAAATGCTTCTGATCAGCTTCTCAGTGTTTTGTAACATAGTTGGACAAGAAGAGTTACCATACGTTTGAAAGAAGCCTTTAATCCAAAAGTTACAAACTACAGTATGACTACAACCACAAATTTAGCAGAAGTTGGGGAAGCTCTTTAATTAAAAAATGCTTTGATACATTATTAAGTGTATTTATGGAAACCATGTGTCTTGGTTTTCTCAGTAGCTGCAATGCATGCTTGGGGTTCTGGCATAATCACTGATAGCATAAACTTAACTTTATTTTTGTTACTGAGAATCGAACTCAGGACCTTGTGCTTATCAGGCAGGCACTGTACCTCTGAGCTATATCCCCAGCCCAATAGTATAAGCTTTCACTCTCAACAAGTAGCTCAGTTAGGTATTCAGTTATACAGTTACTCTAGACATCTTTTACTATGTGAAAAATTGCATTGAAAAGTTTCAGTGCAAGATTCCTATGATGGAGGAAGGAATAACCACAGGGGAAAAACAACCTAAAATGAAAAATTATGGATTTTAAATTCTAAGAAATACTAAATATTGTATAGGAAAATAAATGTAATTATTATCACCATAAAAATCTTACACAGATGCAGAACAAAAATATTGGTTTAAGAAAAGATATAAATAAACATGATAATAGATGCTGGAGAAAGTAACTGAAGGCTATTAGTTAAGACTCATTCAACTATAATAAAGAATTGCAACACAATTTAAATTTAAGTGAAATATCCCACATGATAGAAAGTTCAGAAAGAGGGAAATTACAGCTACAGTCCTGAGAGGGTTTGGGCTGTACTTCCATGTGAATATTTGGTTTTCTCCTTCACCTTTAATTTTTTTTGCAGGCAGCTAGCTGGATAGCTACAGCAGTTCCAACCATTGCACTCAATTATACTAAAGTCCAGAAACAGAAAAAGACTCAACTCTTGATGTCTTTATTATATAATCTAAAAAAATCTCAGCCTCTCCCTGAGTTTTCTCAGATTTCTGGGACTAAGAATAGTTATATATCTACACCTAAAATAAGTCACTGTTAAGAATCTACTACCTTGATGGGTGTCTTATTCCAATGATTGGTTTTGGGTAGGAAACCAATTTTCTGCTGAACCTGAGATAGGAAATGTCCAGGAGAAGTGAGAACTAGGTTCTCATTCCTCTGAAATTTAGCAGATAATGTCCAATGGCAGAGATTAGGGTACAAAAGTACTAATGTATTGTTTAGAAATATTTTGGTCCACTTCAAAAGAAATGAAAAAAAAAAGCAGTGGTTGTTCTGGGGAATAAGTAGGAAGTGGAGAAGCAAAAGTTTTATTTTTACAAATTTTTGTTTAATCTTTCAGTGGCAGTTGGTGTTTTAAACAATATATGTGTATGTATTTGCTGTTTAAAAACAAAAAGTTAAACTTTTATAATATTAAACATTTATAACAACATACTTCAGTGATCTTTTACTCAGTCTTTTAATGAAAGGTGCCTAGGTTGTTGAGCATGTTTACCATTGTAGGTCATGATGGGTGATCCCTGGTGCATTTACAATTCTTAGGTGTATTTTCTACCGCTAAGTACATGGGTTTAGGACAAATCCTTGTTAGAGAAGAGGTACAAAGAATTGAACTGGTTGTTCTGAAGTACTCTATCACATGTAAATTTCTGGAGAAACTGTAGAAAATCTCAGTGCCTGGACTGTATCTGAAACCAATGAGTCTAGGCATTTTGACATGAATTTTTCTGGAAAACCCTCCTACTGACCTAGTGAATACCAACATTTGAGTATCATTAGATTCAGAAATTTAAAATCAGTAGATTTTTCATTTTTGTTGCCTCCTCCTAAAATTTAGTCACTATTTAAAACACACTTAATGTGTCTGTGGTCTAAATTGAACAAAGATTTGAATTCTATCACTTCTTATGCCCATGACAGATCTTTTCATATCTCCTCTCATCCATCACTTTTGTCTTCCTGTTACCTCTGCCCTTCTATCTCTGCCACAAGACAAGGATTCTTAGGAATCATAAAGGTTATAGTTAAAGAATTGTTTCTTTCTTCTTTACTTCATAGTGTTACAAATTTTTTCATTCTTCTAAAGGAGCTGTATTATCCATTCTGAATTTTGTGTTTTCTTAAGCAATCTTGCTTTCCTTTCAAATCTACTAGATAATCAATATGTTGTCCATTTTTCTATTACTCACATTTGAGTCCTTCATATTCTGTAATGGCTCTTGTTTTTCAATATGAAAGATGTTTCTACTTTGACATTTAACTTTGGCAAATAGGTTAAATTCACAACTAAATGCCTTCCTAGTTTGCACATTTTTTTTCTTCTAATGGGATTTTATTTTGAAACAGTATTTGTCATTACAGGAGAAGGAAAATTCATCATTTTCAAATTTTTTTGTGTGTGAAAATAGATTTCCAAGACTTTAACATATGCCTTCTATTATTGTACCAGTAGAAAAGTGTTTTCAA
The DNA here is from genome assembly GCA_004027295.1 of Dolichotis patagonum. Taxonomy (NCBI): domain Eukaryota; kingdom Metazoa; phylum Chordata; class Mammalia; order Rodentia; family Caviidae; genus Dolichotis; species Dolichotis patagonum. The sequence continues at coordinate 17,679 of PVJX010009634.1, read as the reverse complement.
TTTACTTTTTTGATCAAAACCAAACTTGAAAAATACATTGTACTGCTGTGCCATCTGTAGCAAGCTGTTGTAATTACCCATCTGTTTCAAATTGCTGTTTTGCTGGTATATTCTTGCATTTGGTGTTTTGCATAATTAAGTTCATTAAAGTAACACCCTTGAGTTATAATATTTAGGGTAATTTTTTGAACTCTGGCATTCTGGGGATTATAGGTTAGTATGTAGAATCTTGATGAAAACATATTTTATGCTGACTGACTTGTATTAGTAAGGGAGATTTTTTATACTAAAAGATCATGAGACAATGTATCAAATAATCTCATTTTAAAAGGATTATATCCTTTAATGAAAGTTAGACTAACTAGAAATGATTAAGTAATGATTTATATTATGGTCTTTTTCTCATCATGGTTTATGTAGGAATTTAATGAATGTTCATCTGACTTTATGACATTTATTTTTTCCTGCTACTGAGAGTCATTTGCTGCTTGCACTATGTATTGTTCAACCTATAACATTTTAGCATTATTATTTAAAATGCTTTATATAATTTGTATAAAATATTATTTATTTTTATACATTTTATACATTATAGGGTGTTAGTAAGTTTGTAAAATGATAACATAATTTTCTAGGCAACATTTGTTAAGAAATTTAAGATACTGAAATTGATGTTGAGTGGAGATTTTGTAGTGGATAGAGGACTCTTGCTGGCTTAGACTTGTGAAGTGTGGCAAGTGCTGATGCTAAGACTTCTTATTTCTGCAGCTCAACACACGGTATTGGGATGACAAATGAAGCAGGAAATTAGGCCAGAAAAAGACAGGGCTATGTGCAGATCCAGGTTCTGTGGTATGTGCCAATTAGTGTTTAGAGTCCACCTTCCACTTTCAGTTTATCATTTGGTAATTTAAATAATCTATATGAATGCTGGTTTTACTTTGCATCATTATTAATCTATGTATCTTTTCATTTTTTGGTTTCATTTACTCTAGCCATCTCTTCCCTTGAGGGTAGCTGTGTATCCTTTCTCTGCAATGTTCTTAGGCATGGGATATCCTCACTTGCTCCGCAGTATGGCCTGCAGAAGCCTAGGTTCTGATTTAGTGTAATCGTGGCCATGTGTGATAGTGAAGCATGTTGTCAATTTGAATGATTGAGAAATGCATTGCACAATTCTTGATGTGTCTGTAGAAGATTGACATGTAGGCTGCAGATTGAGAAGGGAAGACCCATCCCGAATATAGCTGCGGTGGAATAAAAAAGGAAAGAAGAAAGTTCCTCCTTTTGGTTTTTTGGAAGAGTTCTGGTCTTTGCCATTGCCTTTAGACATTCATTTCCTTTTCCTTTAGTCTTGCAATGCAGACCCTTTGGATTTTTACCATGGACTTGTACCAGACTCTGCACTGAGATCCAGGCATTTGACCTTCAACTGTATCCTCCAACTTTTCAGCACACAGAAGACCATTTTGCATTCTTCCACTGCTGAGTCCATAAGCAACCATTGTAAGACTACTTAGTAATATATCTGTATATATCTTTTTATATAATACATAAATTATATATAGATATATAACATATATAATATATAATAAAATATATAGGTATGTAATAACATATGTTATTATATATGCATATGCATATATATATAAATCTGTTTTTCTTTTTTTATTTTAAAGAGAGTAAAACTAAACATAACAAAACAGAACAAAGCAGATCAGAAGAAAACAATGTAAGAGACACAGATTTCAAAGCAAGACAACAGGAGATCATCACTGTCTATCATATTGTCTCTTGTTTTCTTCCAAATAATTGTCCATATCTTCACACACAATGAATTCATACAAAATGAAATAGTATTAAACTGACCAGAACAGGGTGATGAGGGGATTTTAGGTCTTCAAAACCAGACAATAAGGAAGTCAACAATGGCTGCCATGTCTCTCATTCTCTTTGAAATAGTTGTCCATACCTTCATGTTTGTTGAAATTAAACAATACAAAACAGACTAAAATCACTCTGAACAGAGAATAATAGTGTTGCTGGATTTCACAGCATGATGCTATGGAATCAGTACTGGATACCTTAGTGTCTCTTTTTCTTCAAAGTAGCTGTTCATTTCATCATGCATTGTATAATTGATTCTCATAAACTGTTCAGGAATTTTATGCATGCATGAGTCTCTACATATATACCTATTCTTTCTGTATTAGAGAGAAAAACAAAACAATATAAAACAAATTCCTAGAAAAACATGAAACAAAAAGACAACAATAGTAAATAACAATAGTAAATAACAATAGTAAAGAGCCCAAAACACTGACAATATAGGCCTTCAAAGCAAGGTGGTAGGAGCATAACTGAGGTTGTTGTTTTACATAATAATCTTCAAGAGTTCCTCAGATCACCATGCAATAATATGCACAATTGTTCCAATCCTATGAATGTTAACTATTTTGTTTCAAGAACTTACAGAATTTGTACCAGAATCATCTTAACTATCCTAAGTATGCTTATATAATTTTTGATATTTTTTCTTTTCTCTTCCTTTTTCTTTTTCCTCATTTTCCCTGAGATATTATTTTTCCCCTTTAAGCAGATTCTTATCCTTTTACTGTGTTTATTGAGTTTTTGTATCTTATGTACTTTTACCATTTCTTACACTAGGGCGACTATACGGTATTTATACATGTGAGTTTGATTTATTTCACTTACGAGTATGGTCTTGAGTTGCATCCATTTAGTTATAAATATCTCAGTGTGATCATTCTTTATAGCTGAGTAGTACTCCATTGTATGTAAATACCACATCTTTTTTATTGATGGGCATTTAGGTTGTTTCCAAGATCTGGCTATTACAAATTGTGCTGCTATAAACATGGGTGCACATATATCACTGCGATATGATGTTTTCAGTTCTTCTGGGAATATGCCCAGACTGTTTTGCTAATGGCTGCTGATACCACATATATATCATACTTAATTTAGTGAACCCTAATTGAATGCCTTCTATCTATTCATTTAATATATTTCCTTATGAACTTATCTAGAAAACCTTATATGATTCTTTCAGGCTGAATATAAAACTTCTCTTTGTACTGAAGTTTGCAAGCCACACCTGTCTCATATACCTAATAATCAAATTCATCATAGGGAATTTATACCTGTACATAGTATATTTTGATTCTTCTTTTCCCCTCCATTCCCTTCAATTGTTTTTAATCTTTGCATTTACAAAAGAATTGCTTCCATTTTTTTCTTTTATTATCTTTTTCCACTTTTCCCTTTATTCCAAGAATGGTCTCTGTTCTTAAGAGGAGTAATGTTGGAAAATATGACTAAAAGCCTAAAAAGTAACACTTAGAAAAAAGTGACAGAAAAATATTGTGTTTTGGTCAATTTCTAATTGTTGGGACACAATATTTGATGCCCACAACTTAGAGGAGGAGAGATTTATTTAGGCTCATGTTTTAGTCCATGGTCAGATGGTACCAAAGAAGAAACAGCATGATAAAGTTGCATGATGGAGGAAGAAGCTTCTCATGTCATTGGGGCTTGCGAGTAGAAAGCAAGAGAGGAACCTGAATGGAGGATAAAACCTTTCAAATGACAGCTCCAGTGACTTACCTCTTCTGATCAGACCCAAACTCCTAAAAGCAATTCAGCTATGCCTCCCCTATAATGCAATGTATCATGGCTGTAGAGGTCTTTGAGTGCTTGGATATCTGAGTGCTATGAGCTGAATACTAGGAAACACATTTCTTAGGCAGCCTTTCAAAAACAGTATACCCTGCGGCTCTCTTCTCAAAGCAAAGTCTTATGATTTTGCATCGTTGAATGCTTGATGTGAAGGTTCTTGCTTATTTCTGACATGTTCCCAAACAATGTCCTAGAATCTTGACCTAATGTACTTGGTTTCTTTCTAATGGTAATACGTTCAGCAATCAGTTCTCTTCCCGTCCAATTTTGCATTGGTTTCATTCTTGCAAAAAGGAAAAGCTTTCCTTTGGGCTTTTTGCTATTCATTCTCACAGTACATCTTTCTAAAAGCAATAAGCAGTAACTATACTACAGACTGAATTTTAGGCTGCCACAAGATTTCCTCCTCCATATGAATTTATTTGCCCCTTTAATCTATGATAAGATCAGACATGTTCAAGGTGGTATGCTGTAGACTACCCTTAATCTAGTCTCTGGAAAAACCTCAGAACATAACCAGTTTTGTCTTCTTTTTTTTTTTTTTTTTTTTTTTTGACACAGCATAACACAATTGGCCTGGGGTCCAATTGCCAATGGAATATTTGTTCTGACTGAAATCTGAGCCTAGCCTTTGCCGTCTTCATTTTTATCAGCATTCTGCTCTTCTGAGCTCTGAACAGAATCTCCCATCATGCTTAGTTTATTGCATAATACTTCTTCTTAAGCTTAAGCTTTTTCTTAAGCTAGAAGCTTAAGAGTTTGGATGTTTCCAAATTCTTCGAGTGAAAATTTCCAAGTTTCTGAGCTACATGCTCAGGTAGCATCACCTAGTCGGACAGCAGACATCCTGCTCTTTGTAGCACAATTTGTGAGTCATTTTCCTTGTTGCTTGGACACAATACCAATACCTACAACTTAAAGGAGGAGAGACTCATTTTGGTTCACATTTCAGTCCATTGTCATCAGGTTCCAAACGGAAACAGCACGGCAGAGGCACAGGTGGGTGGAAGAAGCTTCTCTTATCATGGAAGCCAGGAAGAAAAGAGTAAGGGAGGAGCCAGGGAGGTAGATGCAACCTTCCTGTCCACATCTCTTGTGACTCTCCTTTTCTGTTGAGACTCCACCTCCTAATGCGAAGGAAGCTGTACTAACCCCAGACTCTAATCATCTTCCATAAACCCTGCCTATTATTGTGGGGGCTGTGGAGGGACATCTAGATATAAGCCGTAATAGTTACCAAGTGGACCATGAGTGCTATGAGGCTCATACTTTTTTATTTGAGTAGACATTATCTATCCATCTTATCCTACAGAATGGTGCAGTTGTAAAGGATGTGAAATGAGCAAGTACTTCGAAGCAATAAATAGAGTCCTAAATGTAGAGTATTTGGAAGCAAAGACCAAAACAGCACTGTTGTTTCCATGATGTTTTTTTAGAATCAAATTAGTACATCTTACTTAAGACAAATCATAGAGTAGATATCTCTTCCTGCCAACAGCAACGAGTGGATCTTTGTAAACTATCATTGCAGAAAGTTTATTCCTGTCACTTTTACAGTTCTGTCTGGTAAGAAAGTGTAACTGGGGATAGGTTATAATTTTGGAAACAGAATCAATGCTATTTCGATGCAATAACAATTTGTCTCATAGGTTTCAAAAGTAACTTGTAGCCATTTGGGTCCAGAGATGTTGATGATAGCAGAAGTATTGATTATGAATTATTTTGCTACCTAAGATTCAGCATCTGTATTATTATAGCACTATTGTGTCACTTCATGATCTTTTAGCAGTACCAAATGGTAGTCATCAATATCACCATCTTGTGGATGAGAGCACTTAGACTCACAATGGTTCAAATGACATTTTAATATACTTTATGTCTAGATAAGTCACACTGGAATTCAGATTGCTTAGTTACATCTGTCACATGTATCCTCCAGGTCAATTATTGAGCCAGGGCAGAGGACTAGAAGTCCAATAAAATGAAATATTTGAAAGCTTTATTTTGGAAAGAATATTATTCCTGTAACAATTCTGCAGTAGGTAATCAGGATTTACTTATTTAACATTTTGGTAAAGAAATTCTTTCAAAAATACAATGAAAACTGAATCGAAAGTTATTCATAAATAGAATAGGTCCAACACAGACAAGAAGTCAGGAATGTGAAGATACATGTAAGGTGAGAAATAACTGCCAGAGGAAAATAATGAGGCAGTGTGGACTTTGAAAACAAGTTAGGAAGCTGGATACTAAGTAATTCCAGGACATTGATGGAACTCCATATTTCTTGCCAGCCATTCAGCCACACAACATAGACTCCTGACTATAGATCCAGACAGGTATCATTGTAACTCAGTTTGGCTTAGTCCCTTACCACTTCACATAGCATAGGAAGTGGGTTCATTTGCATTCTGTCAAGGATATATGTCAAACAGTTTACATCTCATTTCCTTCCATTTGACAAAAAGAATGAAAGAAGAAATGATGCATTTTGTTAGAGTATAACCTCTATGTCCTGAGAAACTGACAATATTATTAAGACAATACATCACATATCCTTAGATTAAGGTGAGGGAAGAAAATGTACATTTTTATATGGAATTTCCCATTGAAACTAAAAGCCTGGAAATGTCAGCTGATTAAGTCTAAAGGTTTCACTTTTGAGAAAGAAAACTTTTTTGAGGTGTAATTTGCATCCCATTAAATGTACTCATTTTAAATATACAATTAATAATATTTAGTAAAATTACTGAGTTGTTAATTAAATGTTAATGTAATATTCCCTGAGTTGTTCATTATCATCCAGTTTTAGTATCAGTGTACCACGCCAGTGGGATCCCTGGTGTCCTTTTAAATTTAATCCCTTTTCCTACTCCAAGCCTCAGGCAACTACTAAGGTACTTTAGGTCTTTACAGACTCAGCAAAGGTTTTATTTTTAGGAAAAAAATAGGTTGATTCATGGAGTTCTTAGGTTTGATTTTGGTGTCTCTGGCCTCAAAGGCGGGTAGTGATGTTAAACATGAGCTCAGGTCCTTTCGTTTGAATTCTGTAAGTCCTTTGATCTTCACCTGTAGTAGAGCATGGAGGCCTTGGGCAGTGGGGAAAGTAATGCCTAATATAAATTCTCTTCCAAATCTGAAAGAAAGAGTTGAAAAAATTGCTTAAAAAGTAGTTCAAGATTTATTTTAACTCTTTTTCTTGCAATCTCAACTGGTAAGATTATGTCTACTGAACTGTATGTAGACTGGTTCTATGTGTGAGAACTTTCAGTGAAGGATATTTTTAGGGTAGCCACACACTGGAAGTGTGTATCCTCAAACTCTGAAAATATTTCTGGTTTTCACACAAACTCGCTGTTAAAATCTCTAGGTGTCTGTCATGAATTTTTGCTTTGGGAATGTGAGTTTTATCCTATGAAGGAAATTCATTTCCTATGCCCTGTTCTTTGTTTTCCATTCAAAATATACCCAATAACATCTGGTCCATTTTCACTCAAGTCAAGATCAAGACTGTCACTTAAAATTCCCAAGATGTCTGCCTGAAGCTCTCTATCTTTTCTCATTCATCCATTGAAAAATGTGTCACCTTGAGAATTGTTCTAAGAGATAAACAGTTGGCAATAGGAAAAGCAGTGTCCCTCTTCTCCAAAAGTTTTCATTTCATAGGGGGAGAGAAGTAATAAACTGCTAAGTAGGGTAAGTTCAGGCAGAAATAAAAATTAAGAGGGAAGTTGGGGCACGATGATTGCTGGGATAATACAGATGGGGTATCAGGAGAAAGCCTCTATGATGAGATGGATGTTTCTGCTCAGAGTGTCACATGACGAGCCAGACATGTGGCGATGTACTAGACGAGTATTTTGAGTGGATGGCATGGCAAGTACCAAGACAAGAGAAGCTAAACATGAGCTTGGTGTGTTTGAAGGACCAAGAAATTTGAGGTGGTTGCAATTTAGGAAGCAAGGGTGTGAGCCAGGATAAAGTCAGGACTGGAACCTAAGGAAGTACGTTTGGAATGTATTCTAAGTATAATTGGTACAGAGGAGCAGGATAGGCATTTAATTCAGATACCTCTGAGGGGTGAGTGCAGACTATAGGTGTCCTGGGAGGAAGCTGTGAGATCTATTTAGAGGTGATAATGATAGTGGCTAGTACTAAAGAACTAGTGCATTCTGGTGGTTTCAAACGTATTCAGTGTTGACGCTTTGGCTCTTCATTCTTTGTGTCTTTATACTTTCATTGACAGGTCTTTTCTATTCTTTACTTTTTGTGTAATAGTTGCCTCTGAATTGCCTAACCTAAAGTAATGATGACTTGATTTAGGAGTTCTTAGAGATAGATGATATATTGGAATTCCCTCATTTTAGAATTGAGGCACCTGAATCAGAGGAAAATCAGTGACATTTCTCAGTTTATGTCTAGTTAACAGCAGAGCTGGTAGTAAAATTCAGAATTCCAGGAGTCTCACCAGTTGTAAACTCTTGCCTGACAAGCACAAGGTCCTGAGTTAAGAATTCAGGTACGAAATAAAACAAAACACAACTGTGCTTTCCACTAGTTTCCTTCTTTATAGCCTCATAAAATGTCTTTTTTTTTTTTAGTGTAAGGGACAGATATCCTGTTAGACAGATTGGTCATTGGGCAGAGAGGTCTGAGCTAATAGGACAGGATGGTGGTATAGATCACTATTCCATCCCAAGGTGATCAAAAGTGCCTGAGCTAGGGTGGAGGGTCAAGAAACAGACAGGACTTTAAAAGGTCATAGCAGTGAATATAGCAGATGGACAGAACTATAGGAGGGAGATGCTAGGCAGGGAGCAGATGAACCTGGGAATGTCTGAGGAAATTACAGGACAGTGAGCAGATGGGCTGTGCCAGAATACAGGGTAAGCAACACTGTCATTGACACTAATTGCTCGTGATGGAGGTACTTTGCAAAACATGGGGGAGAATGGCCTTATTTCATAAGACATTTACTGTAACAGTGGACAAGTTTGTAACAGTGTTCTACATTAAATACACTAAATTAAGGAACCAGGGAAACATTTGCAGTGTCCTCTTCTGCTTATCTGTTACCGTTTTTGCAATAGAGATACTAGCAAGGACATGCCACAGTACCTGGTGAATGGCATTTCTTCTGAGCACTGAGCATTTTCACAAATTAAAACTCCACTTTAGAGTAAAATATTCTGAAGTGAAACAATGTGTAACATGGCAGATGAGGTGATTTGGAAGCACAAATCAGCAGGTAAATCAGGAAAATGAGATATGGGAAAGACACTGACTCTGTCACATAGTCTCTACTAGTACAATTGAACCCCTAAAAAACCCCCAAAAGATGATTCAATAAAAAAGGCCTGAAAAAGTGAAGTTCAGCAGAGAATTTATTCATTTTATTTCATTAGAAACTATTTGGTATATAGTTTAGCATCTTAATTTAATAGGATTTTTTAAAATGATAACTGTGTGATAAGCTTTGATGATGCCAAAACGAGTAAGACAGAATTTGAAATCACCAATAGCTCACCATTTAATCTAAGAGAGAGAGAGAGTACATGTCTTGGTTACTTTTCTCTCATTGCTGATACAAAATACCCAGTACCCAAAATTAAGGAAGGAAAGGTTTATTTAGCTCACAGTTTGTTGAAGTTTCAGTCCAAAATCAGCTGGCTCCAAGGCAAGGTGGCATGGCATTAGGGTAACAGTTAACAGTTCAAGGCTAAGACAGCAAAAGTGATAAGAGCAAAAGGGTGGGAGAGCAAGCCTCTTTCTTCCCTTATATTGTGAGCAGGCTGTCATATCCTAGGGTGAATGCAGCACTCACAGCATCTCCCTTCCCTCATCCCTTGTCTTGCACAGGATGAGAATGTTTAAAAATAAGAACTCTGACTCCCTCCTCAGTCACTTGGTTGAACTTCTAAATTTCTCAATTTGATGCCAAGTGTCAGCCATTACAATCTACCCCTTGTCAGCTTGGCAACCAGACATATTTTTTTCAATTGATCTCCAAATATAAAGACATACTTATTCTTGTTATTTCAAAACATGAAAATTGTAACAGAAGTTTAACAATCATTAACCAGTATTGTTTGTCAACATTAAATTACATTAGTACTGTAACATTGTATCCCTGGACCCCCAAAGACTCCTGCACATCCCTTTATGCAAAAAGCATTCAGTCCACCTGCAAGAGTTGTCAAAGTCCTAACAGTTTCACCATTGCTGAAAAGTCCAAGTCCCAAGTCTCCTCCAAGTTGTAAGGTAAACTCTTGGCTGCAAACCCATGTACAAACGAAAAGTTAAGCACTTCCAGCATTCAATAACACAAGGTAAACATTTTTTATTCCAAAAGGCACAAACAGGAGGATACAAAAGATTGGAACCAAAGCAAGTCCAAAATCCAGCAGGGCAAACATTAAGTCCTATAGTTCCACATCTAGCATCTGAGGCTACCTGTGGCACATTGTGAGCTCCAAAGAGCTTGTATAGTTTCATCCCACAGCTGTTTGTATCTCCCACAGCTTCTCTCTTGGGCTGACTCTACTCTCTCTTTGCAGGTTCCCTTAGATGATCCATGTTCCTAGCTTTTCTAAACTTCTGGGGTCTTTACTGCATTTTTGACTTCACACTCACAGCTTCACACACTGCCCTCTATGGGGCACACTGCCTGGCCTCTCAGATCTTCTGTAACAGAGATAGAAGGCTTTTAACCCCCATAACTCTTGCATTCTGCATGCACATAAACCAGCACTATGTGGATGATGCTGGGGTCTATTTCCAGCTGGAACAGTAGCCAGGCTTTCCTCTCTTTTGGCTGTAGGTGTTGAGTGCCTGTACACTCTGAATCCAATTCTGAGGAACAAGTCTTGTATGCTGTCACCATTCTGGAACATGGTGCTCTGTGGTTTTCTCCTCAAAGCAAAGTCTTTCATTTTTGCATTTTTGAGGCTGCAAAGGATGGCTTGCTGATTCTTGTGATGCCCTCAGACCATCTCTTATATTGTCCTGTGCTTTCTTAGCAATTGAGGTCTCTTCAGCTTTATTTTTATAGTGAACAGCTTTACTGGAACTTCCTTTCTGGCTAAACTCATCGCATTTTAAGTTACTTTGTTGGGCTCTTTGCTTTTGATCCACAATCTGGCTAAAAGCCTCCAACAGTAACCATACTACCACCTCAACATCTGACTGCCTTGACATTTCTTCTGCCAGATTAGTTAGTCCACCAACCTCAGGAAAAATCTGTAGACATAAGACAAACTTTTTGCCAAGCCATAATATATGTCATCAAGAGTCTAGCAACCAGTGCATTCTTCCCACCAGAAACTTCCTGAACCTGGTCTTATCAGCAGGATTTCTATTAGCCTTTGGTCTTTTGAGCTCTGACCAGAATCTCCCATTCAGAATAGCCTAAGGTTTTTCAGCTCTACCCTTTTAGGTGACATCTCTGAACCTTTCCAAACTCTTCCCACAAGCCATTCCCAAAGGCTGTTGAACCACATGGTCAGGTATAGTTACAGCAATGACCCTACTTCTCTGGTACCACATACTATCTTGGTTACTTTTCTCTCATTTCTGAGACAAAATAGGAAAGGTTTATTTAGCTCATAGTTTGTGGAGGTTTCAGTCTGTAATCAGCTATCTCCAAGGCAGGGTGGCATGGCACTGGGGCAACACTTCAAGGATAAGACAGAAAAAGCAACAAGGGCAGAAGAGCCTTCCTCTTTTTCTTCCTTATACTGTGAGTATACTCCTTATACTTATACTTCCTTATACTTCCTTATACTTACACATACTCTCACAGTACGTGACATCTCCCTACGCTCTTGCACAGGATGAGGATGTTTGCAAAGTAAGGACCATGGCTCCCTGCTGAGTCACTTAGTTAAACTACTACATTTCTCAAGTTGACACAATGTATCAACCATTACAGAGCACAAATAACATGATTCCAGCATAGCTGCTATTGTGGAGGAAAGTAAAAAATACTCTGGTTACATAAACAATAAGCTTGTATGATAATATAAGAAATTAAAAACTTAATAGTCAATACAGCTAGAGAAAGATATTTTAGGTAAATGATATTTACAAAAACACAAAAACCTTGTTCCTTGGTTATCTTTGTGATGTTGGAAGTCACTGACATACTTGGTTGTGCACAGAAGAAGGGCCATCTTCTATCTTGGCTTCTGAACTTGTATCTGCACTCTAGAGTAGCAAATTCCTAAACAGTAGTTAAGTGATTCACAATTCATTTGAGCAGCAATAGAAATGGGCAAGTAGAGGGCAGAGCATCCATTTAATTGTAGGTTCTTTCATTTGCTGTTCACTTATAAGGTATTGAGGATTAGAGCTCTTACTTAGCCTTCTTGTTTGCATTCTGTCCTTACAGTCAATTCTTTCTTTGTATTAATTTTTCTTCTGCTGCACTTCTTTCCTTCAAATTCTCTTATTTTCTCACTATTGCCTCAAGACCAAATTAAATTTGTCAAGAGTATTTTGTAACTCAAGTCCATAACCTTTGAACCAAACTGTATTTGTTTGATTTTCAAAATTTATAGAAGCTTGTCTGGCCCTAAACCAGGGCTTCTTATTTGGTTTCTGGCTTCACCATTAGTCACTTTGCCATAAAGAACATTAGTGAACTCTCCAACAGTCAAATACGCTACAAAACCACATTTGTGAAAACAAATTAAAATTTTATCCTTATTGTCTCTCTCCCTTAACACATCAGTAAATGTTTTTATTTCAGACTTGGAAGAGATAATTTAGTTGACTGATGTAGCAATAAAGCAACATTTCAGACCAAGCAGATAGAAAACTTGACTAAATTTCTTGTTGCACAATAATTTTTCTTCTCAATTTACCAAGACTTTACTTAAATGATTAGATGATGGTATGGAAAATTCGTCCTGTTTGCAAAGCTTGTGCTGATATATTTAAGGAGTTTGTAACTTAAAAGTATCACTTTGGTTTTGATGAAAATTATGGATACTAATTTAATGGTTGTTTTCTTGGTAGCTCTTGCTCTTTCAGTGTACGCATATCTATTGTGATGTGTCCAGGCAGCAGATTTGAAGAGCAGCTTGAATATAAGGAGTTTATTCTGAGTGTATAAAGAATACAAAGGAAATGGAAGAGCAATACAGGGAAGACAGAGAAACTGGAAGAGGATGAACTATTGAATTTGCATTACAATAGGTACCTGGAGGTTAATGCAGAGGCCAGAGTCTAGGAAACAATGCAGAACATACAGCTGGCCTGGGATGGAGGTAGACAGTTGCAGTTCTCAAGGCATTGTTGAGAATTACCCTGTTATTGGGGCTAACTCCTCAATACATATGGCTTTTTCTGCAGTAGCATATCCTGGTCACTCACCTTTCCATCAATAAAGGATGGTTGGTGAGTTATTGACAGTTGTAAATCAGCGTGATACCAGCATGTAGGGCTGTCCCAATAATATGAGCAGACCACTGACACTGTCTGTGACGATATCTATGTCCAACTGTAGGTGATCTGAAGAACTGCGAATCAGCAAGAACAAGGTTAAATCTTAAAATCATTGTGCTCTTTTTTGTCTGTTAGTTCTGTTTTTCCCTAATCAGTAGCCTAATCAAGAGATTTTGCTTCCTTCCTCTTACTCCTCATGCTCTTGCCCGGGAAATAGTCAGACAATCAGATAGTGGGCAAAATGAAGAGAACCAGTGCTGCCTGAATGATTCATAAACTGGAGAAGCAGACCATGAATAATCAAGACTGTCAGTGCAGGCCTTTGCTACAGAGGGTGCCTTAGATGTTTCAGATGTATATGAGAACAAATCATCCTGTGCGTGTATCACTGTCACTGTTAATGTCATACATTTGTAGGCATCTCTATTTGAATATGACATGTTTAGGCAGTATAAAAAGCAAGTCAAAGCAATATATTACTTTCTCTCTGTCATCTAAATTGCTAAACAGGCAAAGAAATGGACCTAGGGGATAGTCCAACACACCTGTGATAGTGCACGCCCATAATCCTAGAAATAGGGAGGCTAAGGCAGGAGGACCACAGGTTTCAGGTGAACCTGGGATACCCAGAAAGCCACTGTCTCAATAAAATGTATAATTACACAAAATGAAACACCTAGAAGGACTTTGAAAACAGCGTGAATGAGAAATCAAGTCAAGTCTAATATGACAAATAGTAATGCTTGTCCTTGTGACCAGGAAAATGACAGTGAGTGGTACAGGCTTTACAAAAATAGAGAGTTTAAACTCTGTCCAAAGCAGAAAGGCTCTCATGCTGAGGCTGGGGCATTGGTTATGGATCAAATCTTCCACAGTGGGCATATGAGTTTTCATGTGATAAGAGTATTAAAGAAGTAACTATGCAAATATGTGCATAGGAAAACTGTGGGGCCCAAATCTTTTCAAATCAAATAAAACACATTTTCTGACTTGATGTGGCTGTTTGTGTATAGCCCAAATTTAGTTTGACATTTCTGACACCTAGATATTGCTATAGTTTGATAATGGGCCCCAAAGGCTCGTGTGTAAAAGGCTTATTTCCTACCTTTGCCCTGGAAGGGAGTAGAATCCTTAAGGAGATGAGACCTCCTGGGAAGTGTTCTGCTCCCTGGGCACCTTGAGGTGGATATTGAGGCACCAGCCCTTCTTCCTTCTCTCTTTGCTTCTTGAGCACTAAGAGGAACAGCTTTGCTCTTCTCTGAGCTCTGTGCCATCATGTGATGCCTTGCCACAGGCCCAAAAGCAATGAGACCAAGTGATATGGTCTGAAATCCACGAAACTGCGAATCAAAATATAGTTAGGTATTTTATTACAGTGACAGAAAATGGATTAGCCTTGAGATCAATAAACACCAGGTGACTTTCATTGCCACAGTTAGGGTTATATGTATACATGTCTCTCTCTCTCTCTCTCTCTTTCTCTCTCTCTCTCTCTCTCTCTCTCTCTCTCTCTCTCTGTGTGTGTGTGTGTGTGTGTGTGTGTGTGTGTGTGAGAGAGAGAGAGAGAGAAAGAGAGAACTGATATGATTATCCACATACACATGCATTTATATATGGGAACGTATGTGTAGACATGCATATATATGGGAAACAATGAGATTAGTATTTTTTATTTTTAGGTAAGTGAGGAGAATAGCAGAGGTGACTATTTTATATATACTTCTACTGTTTCGATTATATTCTCACTTCAGGGCCAACTTAACTGTTGCCACATCACACATTGTTTTCCTTTTTAAAAGTACACATTTGCAATGCATAATGACTATATTTCTTGTGGGGACTTGGTACATGTACATAACACATCTTAATTCTTTTTCCATTCCCTGCCCTTCCCTCTTACCCCCTCCATCTCTCCTTCCCATTTAAGAAAGATTTATCTCCCTAATACTGCTCTTTCATTTTGCTCTTTACTTTTATTTTAAATTTCTCATATAAGAGAAACCATGTGATTTTTTTATTTTAAAGAGAATAAAACAAAAGAGGACAGAACAAAGCAGGTGAGAATAGAACAACATGAGCAACGTAGCACTTTACAACAAGACAACCTGATATTGACCTGATATTGGAAGCAGTTACCATAATGTCTCTTTCTTTGCAATAGTTGAGCATGGCTTCAAATACAATATAACAAATATAACAAAATATTATAAAACCATTCAAAAGAATGAAATAATTACAAGGTATTCTGAACCAAATAACAAAAATGATCAATGCCTACTATAATATTTCATTTTCCATAAAAAATTTATTTATACTATCACATATATTAAAATTCCAATAAGACACAACATGATAGAACTGATGGTAATAGAAGAATGAAAGCATGGTAGGACTTCAAAGCAAGACAATATTAAATCAGAAATGGCAGCCATAACGTTTTGTTTTCTTCAAAATAGCTGTTCATACCATCACACATAATAAAGTCAAACAAAACAGTAAAACTATTCCAACTGATGAATGAAAACATTAAAAGGCTTCAAAGCTATGTAACAGGGAATCATGATTATCATAAAATCTTATGTATTCTTACCAATTCTCATACTAGGGAGACCATACAGTATTTACACATGTGAGTTTGATTTATTTCACTTATGAGTATGGTCTCAAGTTGCATCCATTTATTTATAAATATCTCAATGTGATCATTCTTTATAGCTGAGCAGTACTCCATTGTGTAAAAATACCACAACTTTTTTATCCGTTCTTCAGTTGATGGCACTTAGGTTGTTTCCAACATCTGGCTGTTAAAAATTGTGCTGCTATAAACATAGGTGCAATATATCACTGTGGTATGATGTTTTCAGTTCTTCTGGGAATATGCTTAGAAGTGGAATAGCTGGGTCAAATGGGACTTCCAAACCCAGCTTTTTGGGGAATCTCCAGACTGACCTCCACAGTGGTTGCACCAGTCTCCACTCCCACCAACAGTGCAGAAGAGTTCCTTTTTCCCAACAACTTCTCCAGCATTTGTTGTTGATAGTTTTTTTTTTTTTTATTCTGGCCATTCTTTCTGGGGTGAGATGGAATCTCAGTGTGGTTTTAATTTGCATTTCTCTAATGACTAATGATGATGAACATATGTTCTTGTATTTATTTGCCATTCGTATTTCTTCATCTGAGAACTGTGTTTTCATTTCAGATGCCTGTTTTTGGATTGGGTCTTTGAATTTCGAGGGTCTGATTTTTTTAAAGATTCCTTGTAAGTTCTAGACAGAAGTCCTTTGTCTGAGGGACAGTTAACTAAGATTTTTTCCCAGTTTGTGGGTTTTCTTTTCACTCTGCTGGAGATTTCTTTTGACATGCAAAAACTCTTTAATAAGACATGATCCCAGTTATTGATTTTGGGAAGTATTTTGTGTGCAGTTTAATTCTTGTTTATGAATTCTCCATCTATCCCTATGTCTTCAAGATTTTTATCTAGTTTGTCTTCCAATAGATTTAGTGTTTCTGTTTTAATATTTAGATCTTTAATCCATTTAGATTTTAGTTTAGTACATGCTGATAGGCATGGGTCTAGTTTTAGTCTTAGGCATATGGATAGCCAGTTTTTCCAGCACTGTTTGTTAAAGAGACTGTTGTTCTTCCAGCGAACATGTTTAGCCTCTTTATCAAAGATAAGGTGGTTGAGTGAGTTTGTGGTTGTGTAGATTGTATCTTCCAATCTATTCCATTGATCTTCAGATCTGTTTTTATTCCAGTACCATGTTGATTTTATTATAGTAGCTTTGTAGTATAACTTCAAGTCAGGGATTGTGATGCCTCCTGCCTTGCCTTTGCTGCTTAGACTTGCCTTTGCTGTTCTAGGTCTCTTCTGGTTCAGATGAATTTCAGGAGTAATTTCTCTAGAGCCATGAGGTATGTGAGTGGTATTTTGATTGGGATTGCATTGAATCTGTATAACAATTTTGGCAGAATGGCCATTTTCACAATGTTTGTTCTTCCTATCCCTGAACAAGGATGTCTTTCCATTTTCTGAGGTCCTCTTCAATTTCATTTTTCAGGGTATTATAATTTTCTCTGTATAGCTCTTTTTCTTCTTTCATGAGATTAATTCCTAAGTATTTCACTTTTTTGGATGCTAGTGTGAAGGATGTGGCTTCTCTTTTTTCTCTCTCAGTGCTTTTGTTGTTAGTGTATAGGAATGCTATTGAGTTTTGAATATTGAATACTCAATAGTATTGAGTATTGAATACTTTGAATCCAGCTACATTGCTGAATTTATTTATTACATCTAGGAGTCTTTCAATGGAGTTTTGGGGGTTTTCTATGTAAAATATCATGTCATCTGCAAATAATGATAATTTAACTTCCTCTTTTCCTATCTTTACTCCTTTTATTTCTCTCTCTTGTCTAATTGCTCTGGCTAGTATTTCCAGTACTATGTTGAATAGGAGCAGTGATAAGGGACATCCTTGTCTTGTGCCTGATTTTAAGGTAAAGGCTTTCAGTTTTTGGCCATTTAATATGATGCTG
>PVJX010009633.1:0-60313 GCA_004027295.1 Dolichotis patagonum | reverse complement strand
CATTTACATTAATGGTTGTAACTGTTATATATTGGTTTATTGTTGACATGTTATCTTTCTGCTGTTGTGTCTTTAGCTTTCCATTCTGTTTAATTGTCTGCCTTGCTTGGTGGTTTTATCCCATGTATATCTAGAATGTCTTTCAGTATTCTTTGTAGGGTTGGTTTGGTGTTCATGAAGTTCTTCAGATGTTCTTTGTTATGGAAGTATCTTATTTCTCCATCCAATTTGAAGGACAGTTTTGCTGGGTATGTCAGTCTGGGTTGGAAGTGGTTTTCCTTTAGGATCTGAAATACTTCACTCCATGCTCTTCTTGACTTCATTGTTTGTGTTGAGAAGTCTGCCTTGATTCTGATAGGTTTTCCTTTATAGCTGATCTCTCTTTTCTCTCTAACAGTTTTTAGTATTCTGTTTTTATGGTGGATTTCCACGATGGTGATTATTATGTGTCTGGGTGTTGTTTTATTTTGGTTAGGCTGTTTGGAGTTCTATACGCTTCACTTATCCAGATGTCAGTTTCTCTTCTCATGTTTGGGAAGTTTTCAGCTATTTCTTCTGTAAATATCCTCTTGATATCATTTGGGCTGTCCCCTTCTTTTTCATTTATCCCTATTAATCTTATGCTATTTTTCTTTGCATCATCTTGCAGGTGTTGAATTGTTATTTCCTGATTCTTTGTTATTTTTAAAAGGTCTTGTCTTTCCTATTCACTGGCTGCAATCTTATCTTCAAGGTCTGAAATTCTATCTTCACTTTTGTTAAGGCAGTTTTGGCAGCTTTCAATAGCATTTTTGATTTCCTGTATATGTCTTTGAATCTGCTTTATGTATTCTGTTTGTTTCTTATAGTGTTCATTCAGGGAGTCTATCTGTTTGCTTTGTTCCCCTAATTTTTTAGCTGTGTCTTCACTAGGTGCATTCACTATTTCTTCACTGTTTTTATCAATTCTTCTTTTACCTGGGCAAGTATTTCTGATTTGAATTTCTCCATAGCTTTCCCTAGTTGCATATTTATTTTATTTGGTATCATTTCAGACATTTCAGGTGTATGGCTTCTTTTTTCTTCTTTGTACATGGCTTCTAAGCTTTCTTAGGGAAGGCTGGATCTTTGAGCCTGCCTTTTGGTCTTTCCTTTTGTCATTTTTCTATATTTCCTTGCTTTGAGCGGTGTTCCAAAGCTTCCTCTGCATGTGTGGTGAGTTACCTCTTGCACCCTCAGTTCCTGGAGCAGCAGTGGCTCCCCCACAGGCTCTTGGCTCCCTTTCAGGGTCCTAGCTCCCCTCTGTGGGCTCCTGGAGTTTTATTTTTTATGCCATCCCTTTGGAGATTAATGGCCAGACTATGAGAAGTATAGAGAAAATGCACCAAAGTGTCCTGGGTTTGATGCTGTGCTAGACCATTGGTTTCCTCCTGGGAGGTGCTTTTCTTCTTTGTGGATAGTTACGTGTGCTCTTTCAGTTGGCGTCAGATGCTTTGATGTTAAAGGGTGTTTTATAGCAGAGAGAGTGAATTTGGGTTGTAAAGCAGGTAAATAGGTGTTCTCAATGCTTAGAAATATTAAAATGCAGTACTGCAGATTTTATAAAGTTTTCTTACAGAGATAAAAACATTCAGAAATTCCTGAGTTTTAATCATGCTAAGTCTTGTTCCACCTCTTTGAACTCTGCGCATACAGTTCCAAGAGGAAATCGAGTATGTGTAATGATTCTAAAAGCTTTCCAAACACTCCACTGGAGCTAGGTATTAACCATACCTGTTGGGCAGCAGCTGGGGGAAACAAAGGTGGGATGAGAAAGCTTTAAGATTTTCCGACACCAATGACATCACCAGCAGAATTTCCAATCTCAAATTGCTACCCTTTCTAGTAGAGTTTTGGCCATAAGAACGTGAAATAATATCAGCTGAATCACTCTTTCTATTCTTTATTCATGGGTCAGCAAAGATCAGCGCTCTTGCATTTTAATTCTCAATGTCTAAATTTAAAGTAAAGTTTTTAAATAAAGCTACATTTTTATATCTTTGGAATGAAGATTTTCCATAAATGCTGCAAATTATCACAGCATTATAAATGATGAATATGAAATATGAAGCTCAAGTGCTTATATGTTCTATGCCGGTTACTTGGCACACAACCATGACTCGCTGCTCCAAACCAGCAGTTCTAAGTTATGTCACTCCCACCTCAAGCCCTTGGGGTTCATGGACTTCAGAGCCAAAATGCTTCCTGAGTTAGCTTTGAGAATGATTCTGGACTCTGGTGTGAAGTCGGAGGACCAGCCAGTTCAGGTGGAGTTTACGCAGAACCCTGTTCAATGTAGAACACAAGACTGATTCATTTCCTAGGTCGCCTGTCTACATCAATTTCCTAGCTCATCCATCTACAACAATGTCACAAAATCAACAAGTATTCAACATACAAGAATTGGATTTATATCTGCAACTTAGTCACCAGTTATCTATCTAGGACATCTGAAGTATAGTATGGAGAAGTGAGCTAGTTTGTTATTATCATTGACATAACCAAGCAGAAAGGTTAATCATTACCCAGAAAGGATGTAACTCACAACTGAAGTCTGTCCATCTGTCTGATTCACCCCTGACACTTGGACTGGCCCCAAAGAAGTCTGTTTTCCAAAAACCTTACTATCACGAGGGATTATGGTTTTCATCCATTTTTTCTTTTCCAACCAGTAAAAGGAAAACATTCTGCCTTAACTTCAAAAGACTCTATTGTAATAAGTGTGAATAAACTACTGTCAAATGAGTTAAATTTCCTGCAAATAAATAGGAGATCACTAATGAGGTGTTAGGTTTTTTTTTTCCAAAACTTTAACAATTTTGTAAAGTCATGTGCCTTTTTTCAACAAGACAGTTCTGCTATTCCCCAGAAATTAAAATGGATCATAAGCTGAAAGTTTTAATAAGGTATTCTGAAATATTTTCTTTTAAAATGAGACTGTTGATTGTGGCTATAATTAAAACAGTAAAGTCTGTAACCTTGGAAATTGATGTCAGCAAACACTAGGAATTGCTAATAAAGTACTGGCAACTATTTAAGATGCGAAGGGACAATGAGAAATTCACCAAAGTAACAAAACCAAACAAGAATTGAAAATCTCTTATTGTAGAACTCTACTTAACATCGCTTTCCCTTTCAAATTAGTACTAATGATAATTTTAAAGATGACATGTAATATTGTAATGCACATATTGAAAAATAGTACTAAATATTCTTTAATTTGAAAAAGCAGCTTTTGATTCATGCTTACAGATTCAACATTTTGACTGATCCAGCTAAAATATATGGAAAACAGTGAGAAATCATGATCTGAAGATTATTAATAAGATCACCTGTTTTTTTCTAGCAATATTATAAGTATTATATAATTAACTTCAGTCTACAGTGAATAATCTGAGCTCCTCTGGATAGTGTTGGACTAAACTCTAGAGACGGATTGCATAAAACAAATGTTTTTATGTTTATAATGCATTTTGATATAAAGCCAAGTCTTACAGAATTTTGCTTAGAATTACATTTTGTTATTTCCAACTGAAAATTTCCTAGCCCATTAGGGACAGAGCTAGTAAAATACTGTTAATCTGAGGTTATTTAATCTTAACACTCTAAAAAAGTCTAACATATCACTGTTGTTAAATTAAACCTCGTGAGAATCACATCACCGGAGCTCTTCTCAGTGTAGGAAGTGAAAATTCCCTCCACTCACACTTTGAGGAACACACTCAGCAAGATCAGCCTGATGGAGAACAGTCCTTCAGCACTGCATTGCTTTAATATTTATTTATTTAGTGTCCACTATGTATTCATGCTTGGCATGAGGTCCTGGGCACATTTCTGATTCCAGGAAGCTCAGAATCTAGTGGCAGAGAGACAGGCACAAACCCATGATCACGTGAGTTCAGAATGACTATTTAACTGAGGTTGAAGTTGGTGTGAAGTTGTACTGGAACATAACAAACTTTCCAAAAGCTGTAGCTTAAAACCACAGGTATTCATTTGCTGATGACTGTTCTGTGGCCTGGGTTCAGGCACACATATTTGGGTGGTGTCTCCTAGATTATTCAGTAGTTCAGCTAGACTTTTTCTCTACCATTGCTCCATCCTTTGTTCATGCTAATTTTTAAGTTTAGAATGCTCCCTTTGCCTGCTCAAAATATCTCTTGCCTCTTGGAATACCTCTGACACATACACACACACACACACACACACACACACACACACACACGTACTCCTACACAGATGCAGGCACACATTAGCTCATATTTTGGCGTAGAGAACTCACAAAAGCCTTTTATGTCCCACCTCAAAAATGCTTCCTTTGATATTTCCCCTAACTAACCAACCTCTTTGACCCTTTAAAGTGTCTACAACTTTTTTTTTGGCTACAGCTATCAGAAAATTGTGTCTGTTTCCTATTTTTGATTTTGCAATGATCCAAGTGACTCCATGCAACTGCTGAGCTCCACTTGAGACCTTGCCATGTTCACGCTCACTTTCTTGGAAAGCGACTGCCAAAGTGTTAAGAACCTGGGCTAATCTGCTTCAATGAGCACATGGAGGAGAACCCCAGATGCCCAGCTGAAAATCCCACTCAACTGCCATGGACATGAACAAAGCCTTCTTGGACTGTCTCACTCCAGCTGACCTATCATGTATACACGAGCAAGATAACCAGAAGGAGAATGATGGTGAAGCAAGAGATGGAAACGCATCTGGCAGACAAACTGAGCAAAAGAAAAGTGCATGAAGGAGATTGTGTAAAAGGCTCAGCGATTTGAGATTTCTCCTGGAGACGCTGAGCGACAGAATCATTTTTTACAGCACATTTCAGAGCTATGTTGCAGAAGTTGACAAATAAATATTTGTTAAATGAAATCAGGTTAGGGCCAAGATCAGGTTTACCATCCTTGACAAATATGGGATAAGATTAACAAAACTCCAGGAGTCTCCGGCAGGGCTCTGTTCAGTCTGGATTTATGACCTCCTGCTACCTGTTTCTCCAAATGACTGGAATCCACTAGTGGCTCCCAAAAGGTTTAGGGTCACAATCGAAGTAGAATGGGAACCTATGCGACTTTACCTGGTCTAGTTTTCAATAAAGATCATAACTTACTGTGACGGCATTATAACATGACAAAGAGAAAAGTGACATTGACACATTGCTGTTCCCTTGACAAAGGTCATATGTAGTAGTCACCAATCCCATATTTGTATGTGTGTATGACTATGGTTATACTTGCAAGAAATTTCACCTCTTGAATAGATTGCAAAAATCCACATAATTACTACCGTAATTAAGACACAGAACACTTTCATAATCTCTGAGGAACCATCTCATGTCACCCTTTTACATTTGTACCTTTTTTCCTTTGACTTTAATGGCATAAATATGGTGGTGGAATAATTAAACTGAAGGGAATGTGGTTTAAAATACCAGGCTTCATTCTCTAGGAGCCTTGTGTATTACACAGTGCAAATTATGTTTACTTGCCTTTTAGTCCTGGCAACGGATAGTTCAATGTGTTCAGATGGAGATTTCAAGAATTTGAGATGGTTCCGTGTCCCTCTTCTGCTTTATAGAAACTACCCCCATGGCTGTCTATTCCCTCTCTCCTCATCCAACCCTTCCAGAAAGTTTGGTATCATGTAGCTCCTGTATTTTGACTGGCAGAAATCATTACTCCTAATGCCAACATTCTC
The DNA here is from genome assembly GCA_004027295.1 of Dolichotis patagonum. NCBI lineage: Eukaryota > Metazoa > Chordata > Mammalia > Rodentia > Caviidae > Dolichotis > Dolichotis patagonum. Next base: position 54,595 of record PVJX010009633.1, on the reverse strand, counting down.
TTATGAAAGTCCAGTAAAATACACAAATAACTACATTATGTGTTAAGGATACAAAAGTTTCCTATCATTTTGTAGACTCTTTTCATTAATAATTAGTGAGAAGAGTTATTAAGGTGGTAAATACAGAGATGATAGAATGATAGGAGTGACTGAGGATGATACAGACAGCAGTCTAATTTAGCATCATACAGAAGTCAAATAATCCCAGATGTCAGTATTTATTTGATAGGGACTTTGGCTATTGTGGAAAATATCTGTTTATAAATTAACCTTATAAAGTTTCACCTTTCATTACTTATACCAGTGGTTTTCTATGGATGGAAAAGAGACCTTTCTAATGGAGTGTCTCTGACCCTCTGTCCCTGAATTTCTTTTTATCAGTCTATGGATTTGTTGGCTATTAACAGAAAGGGTACTTCCTAAGAATGGAAACAAACAGTATTTTTTTAATAAGGAAATTTTTGGGTGACTGACTTTGTGATTTCCATCATAAGAAAGAACTAGGACTCTATAGAATAGTCCAGAAGAAATCCCTAAATAATCTGGCATAAGTCCTTCATTTTGTAGTTCACAGAGATGATGTGATTTGTGACTGCGCTGGTTACTCAGCAAATATTCTTGCTACTTTTGATGTAAAATCTGTTTCAAAACTATAAATCAGTTATGGTCTGATTTACGTACTCTAGGGATATACTACAATCATATCTACCTTATTATTTCCAATCAATTCCTCCAGAAACCACTTTAGAAAGTGGTAAGGTTGTCACTGTCTGTGAGAGAAGGGTGAACGACAGACTTCTCACTGTAATCAACCTCATGACTAGACATCTGTATTTCCTGAGAAGTAAAGGTTAAAAGCTCACACTTACAACCACGGTCATGACAAAAATTCTTGGTTGGTTTTGGAACTGGTCCTGAACCAGCGTTATAAGTCCTCCTGGAAATAGCTGATTCCACAAAAATTTACATCACTCAGTGGTAAATAATAAAGAAGAACAAATACAATATCTATAAAATACCTGTGTAAAGCAGAGAAGATTTGGGGAAATGGACAAGTGTGAGGTGTTCAACAGAAACATATGGTAATAGATGGAAATAATACTTTAATAGTTGCTATAAAAATATAGTAATGAAGCAACTGGATTGATAAAATGAGAATATAAACTAATGATACAAGAACTGAGAGAGAAGATGGGAACATCGTAGATGGAAGTGAAATGTGACTATCAAAATCTGGAAAAGAAGGAAAAATATTTAAAATTAAAATCTTCACATAAACAGTACTGAAAAAAGAAGCAACCCCAGGGAAAAACTGCACTCTCAGCAGACGAGGGCCAGAAACACAGGCAAAAGCCCAGCGAAATGAAAATAATTCATTGTTAAACTGCAAGATAGGAAATGACATTTATAGAAAACAGGAAAAAGAAATGTAGCATACATAGTTCAGGTCCTTCAGAGAATTTAAAAATGAATTCTAGGATATTTTTAGAAATAGAAGAAGCTTGAAAAAACACATTTTTCCAGGACTGTCAAAAGTGAGACATGTATCAGTAAGCTAGACTCAGAAGAGAATATTTTTACGAACTTGAATAAAAAGACGTGTAAATTCATGTGGGAAATAATACATCTGGAACATTACTTCATGGATTTCACCAAAATAGCTTCCAAACACATAAGTGCATTTAATATTTAAAAATATACTGATTTTGAAAATAAACCATGGAAATATGTTACAATCTTGTAATGACAAAGGCATGCAGAGATGAACACTAAAGGAATGATAAACTTAAATACATTTAAAAGGTAAAAATTATTGCATGTCAAAAAAATCACCAAAGAATTTCAAAACTAAATTCGAAAAATGCAATTGAAGATGTTAACATTGATAAAAAAATAACTTCTACTACTCAGTGAATACAATAGAAAAATGGACAATAATTTTAAAGGACAGGTAACAAGGAAAAAAGCAAATGCATTTTCTTCTTTCTTTCTTCTTTTCTTTTTTCTTTCTTTTCTTTTTTCTTCTTTCTTTCTTTCTTTCTTTCTTTCTTTCTTTTCTTCTTTCTTTCTTTCTTTCTTTCTTTCTTTCTTTCTTTCTTTCTTTCTTTCTTTCTTTTTTTGAGACAGGGTTTTCCTACACAGTTCAGGCTGGCCTTGATCTCACTTTGTAGTCCAGCCTGGCCTTGTACTTGTACTCCCAGAGATCTGCCTGACTCAGCCTCTTGAGTGCTAGGATCACAGGCAGCACACACACACTCCCATACCTGACAGCAAGAGTATTTTCAATGTTGAATTTTATTGTGAAGGAAATAAAAATTCAAGTAGTGAATTCAAGTTTTTACCTATAAGCCTGATAAAAGTTTAGTAAAATGGGGAAATAAGCTTGCTATGGCCTTGATGGGGAAAATGGAACTTCAAAAGTAAAACAAAGAAATAAAGAACAGTGTGCATAATATGTAATTATTTCTCCAAAACGTAAGACAACCTGTGTACTTTAGCTGCAGGAAGGGTGTATCTGAAATCAGCCTCAGGATGCAGAAGACAGGGCTGCTTTGGGGGAGAAACTTGACCTGACTCAGAGAGGGCAAAAGCAACACATTCTATATCTTCTTTCAAAATCGTCAAATTTGATTCCCGCGGCGAATTTGTTTCTTTTAGAAATTGTGTTAACACAAAAATTTTGTTTTCTTAGGAAGTATTCAACCTCGGAGTAGCCCTCGGAAGCTTCCCCCTCCCTGGAATCCCACGATGTTGTGCGTGAGTGTGTGTGAGTGTGTGAGTGTGTGAGCTGAGTGTGAGTGTGTGAGTGTGTGAGGTGGTGAGGGTGTGCTGCTGGCAGGGCGCAGGCGTCAAGGGCACCACTGCGACCCTCCGTTGTCTCCCCAGCTCCCTCCTGCACGCTGCACGGAATTCAGGACCCACTGTGTAGACGCAGCAGAGCGTTTGCAGAGCGCAAACTCGCACCCTTGGTGACTCACACTGCCCTGCTGGAGCCCAGTCGGCCTGATGAACGCGCTTGGACAGTCGGACCGAGACTAAAGGAGTTTCCGGGTGAGGCACGCAGGGAAGAAAACTGGCGTCGCCCTTTAACAGATGCTACACCGACCCTTGATCCTTGGGGAAGCCTCAACCTCCACTTTCATCAATGCAATTGTAACCTCCAGACGTCTCCACTCCCCTCCACACTCCCTGGACGTTGATCAGAGCCTTGAGGTTCGATTGGAATAAAGTCATCCTGGATCTGAAGTGTGAGAAATAATGTTTTGGGCGCTGGGCTTTCCTTTCTGAGAAAACCCTGGGTTCTTTGTACTAACGTTCCTTTCATGTCTCCGGTACAAGTATTATATGCGGAGGGGCTATGCAGCAGTTTTGAACTCACAACAAACAAACTGGCACTCAGTCAAACACATGAACAAAGTTCCTGAAAGCGTCAGTTGTCAAGTGATTGTCTTTCTGCTTCAAAACCACCCTTCACTGTGTGGCTTGTGACGCTGGAGCTGGGTGCCCTCAGCATTTGCAGTTTTGGAGCAAGACTGCTGGGAGTGTGCTGAGGGAAGGGTCACTCTGGATGCCCTGGGTCACTCCAACCTGCCAGACCCAGGCACCTAGCTCCCGCCCACAGTGTCAGAGTTTGCTCTGCCTCAAGGGGTGGTTTCCTGACTGCCCTTTTCTCTGCCCTGCTGGGCTGTCAATGTGGGACCAGCTCTGGTTTGGGCAACCCTGCAAAACTTTCCACTTTTCCATGATCTCTGCTTGCACTCTCTACAACATGCCCCAAAGATATTCCCTAGAATTCGTATCATCCTATTGTAATCAAATTCCCTAACAATAGCTTATAATTTTCTAAGTCGTCATTCAAATTACTGGATATCTTCTCTATTCTGAATGCACCTGACCAGATAGATGAACTAAACAAATGAAGGGCTTTTTCATATTTTTTATCTGGAAAAACGAGAAATGATTTATCTTACATTTGCTTCATTCAGTGAAACTGTCCAACTTTATTCCAGCATTCTGTACACAGAATTCTGGGGTGCTACTTGGGCTGCAGATGAAAAAAAATCACATCAGAGAGAATTTATATCGTTACCTTACAGAGCATTTAGCTATACTAGCTTGCTGAGATTTGGCAGTGAATGTATTAGCAGGGATCTGAGAATTCGTGTGTGGTGGGTGAGCATAAAAACTTAAGGCCTTTCCTGCCAAGTTGTAGTGATCCATTTTGTACAGAAGACCATTCCTTTCCATTTATGTACTATAAATATTAAGTAATCTTTACTTCTGTAACTTTCATTTGAGTCGAATCTAAGAAACTAACATGTTATTCTTGAAATCCCATAATAGTGGTGAAGGGTTTTTGAAGGATATCTAAGTTGATTCCTCTTTCAAGATTAAACAGGAACTTAGCACCTCCTTTTTGTCTTTAGCAAACTGTCTTGTTCATGGATCAGCCAATCCTCGGCTAAAGTGGAATCCCTGAGATGTACTTTGCTTCCAGCCAGAAGATAATTGAACTCACTTGTCTGTCAGCTGGGTGAGTAGGCTTGCTGGCTAAATTTATGCCAGCCACATGTGAAATAGTATCACTCTGCCAAAAATCAAGGACAGAAGGTTATCATTAATGATTTTGTGAGTAGACATATGGAGAGATCTGTCCCAGCTCTGCATGTGCTGGGCGTCAGAAGCAGCTCTGGACACTGGGAGACGTGTTAGAAGCTCCACCCCATCCATAGATGTTGTCATAAACCCTGCTCACAGATGAACAGCATCTGGGAGGAAGGTAGAATTGCTTGTCAGCTGCTGGCATGGAGACCTCTGGTGGCTACTTTTCAAAGCTAAAAACACAGGACCACTAAAAGACAAAAAGGAATGTTTTCATCTTACCAAATGTCCCAAGTCCACCAAATTAAGGAGATTTCTGAAACCACAGTAGCTCAGTTCCTGGCTTTCCTTGGTACACACCCCAAACTTTTCTTCCTGCGAAAGGCCATGGGTGGCTTTGTCTGATTCCATTTTGGTGAAATTTTGTCTGCACACATTCAAAGCTGCAGGCACATGGCCTGGTCTTAGCTACTTCATTTGAAAGAGGTTCCTGTGAGGGTAACGTTGGAGGACTTCAAGGGCACAAAATCACCCTCTAGAATGCTTTGTTTCCTTTCAACTCACCTTTATGCAGTGGGGAGTTTATAAGACCTGGGAAGTTTCCCAAACGTCCACTAGGGGTTTTTCTTCAGTGAAGTCATCTGAAAATACATGGTAGAAAATTAGATTCTCTGCCTAGATCGGTGTATTCCGTGTAGAGAACACTCTGTCACCTTATTTTGTCTGTACTCTTCACTAACTGGAGTTTCTCCAGCAAGCTTGCCTGTCTAATTTTATCAGTCAACACACACAACGCATTCAGTTCTGCCTCGCATCTTGTTTTCTGGTTGCCTTACATATAGCAATGTCTTTCGTCCCTGAAAAATGATTGGCACTTTCTGAATGCTCAGCAGTATCTGCTGGTCTGTCAGTGTTACTCGAGACATGAGACCATCAAAGGACATGTCAGTCTGTTCTTCCAACTTCCTTATTGTTTCTACTATCTCTTAAACACATCCCAATAAAATGAAAGGGTAAAGGGTCTAATATTGCACACCAGTTAAGAGCATAGAGGTTCTGGAATCATGCCTGAGTGTGAATCTTAGTCATAATACTGAATGTCCAAGTTTAGGTAGGTTACTTAAAACTTCCGTGTGCCCCATTCTTTTATCTGCAACACGCATGTAGGATTTCTATGTATCTATTACCACCCAACCCTTGTAAGTATGGCTAAAAATGAAGAAGATGTAAACAGCGCTTCTCCAATTGCTCCTTTATTTGTAGAGACCTTTGTACTCTGTGGAGAAGGTACATTACAAAGCTGAAATATTCTGAGCGTTTGAGACACTCACAGCAGTCACAATACTGAGCAGAGATTCCACCATATTTTAACAACCTTCAGAAGGCAATATTTCTAGACATTTGTCACGTCACCGGGAATTTTTTTTTTTTGCAGCAGAGTATGGTAATGTACTTAGCCACAAGGCATTTATTTTCAAACAATTTGCAGCATATTCATCTATGTTAAAAAAACGGCAATAAAAAATGAGTCAGCTAGAGCTGATTGTTTCTTTTCATTGGCTTGTGGGATTCTACTCTGCATAAACAACTACAATGGCAGCTGCTATTCCAGCTGGAAACATCTGCAGGACCCTACGTCCTTTCTTGCATAATTTTTTCCTGTTAAATTAAGTCATCCACCCGCTTCTGTTGATGATTTCACTCATTGAAGAAAAGTAGACTTGAGAGAGAGACAGACAGTTCCTGTGGACACATGGAATGAAATTTGAAGTTAAAGAGTGATGTATATAAATAATGATTTGGGGAGAAATTAGCCAAAAAACCAAAATTTCCTTCAAATATTTAGGTAATTCAGAGCTAAAGGGACATAATGAAATCGAATAAGTTGTTATCATTGAGAGACCATGCAAATTTTTGCTTTAGCTTCCAAGTGAAACCACTCAGTACCACAAATTACTAGTAGTGAAATATTAATTAGTGATAAAAAATAAGTGACTCATGATTTTCATCTGATAATTCATTCAACAATGCAGGAATATCACTGGATTGTAAAAATATAGGCTTATTTGACAAAGTATTACCCAATAATCTTATGACCATATAATGATACAAATATAAGTATGTGGCTCTATTTGTTACAGTATACCTGGTATCAGGGAACCTGTTTTCCTATCTGATTTACACCTTAGAACATTATAAATGCTGTGCATATAAGCTCCCCTTAGGACAGTCTTTGATTCGGTGTCTGTTGCGTTTCACTGGAGGACTGCTCCTTCTAAAAGCTGCTAAATATGTGGGGACTATCAAGAGTACTAGAACAGCGATGGCCCATTCAGTAATGAACAATAAGTATTATTCCTGAAGGCCACCCCCAATATTTTATAATTTCAGAGAAAAAGATAAAAGTAGAGAAATATTTTTCAAATAGGTTATGTAAAAGTGAATTTCATGGATCGCATGTATGGGAATTGTCTGTGTAACTGCTGCTAAAAACGTGGGCTTCAAGACTGGATCTAGACTCCATCACTGGGCATCTTCACATCTGTGCATTAAATTAGTTACTTAGAGGATTCTTTGGTAAATTGGTGTTTGAAGATTCTTGATCTAAAACTCAGAAAGTCAGAAAAAACAGGGAGAGTGTGAGAGCTCAAAAGCCCTGAGCCTGTTGATACACATATTAAGTTGAGAAATGCAAATGTGGGACCATGAACTTTGATGAGTAAACACACAGTTAGGCTGACAACACATAACTGACTAACAGAAAGGAAAGCTTTGTACTAGTTTGATCAGAATTATCCCCCCTACAAATCCCATCTTAAATACTGTCCAAAACGCTCATATGCTGGGCAAGGTGGACATCATTAATTTTATTTCACTTCTGAAATCTTTGGACAATGTGATTTGGAATTAGTTACTTCTCTGGACTGCAAAGTTTTCAATGGATTCTTATGCATTTTATATCCAATATTCCATATATTACTTTTATTCTCTCCCTATAAAGAATTCAAATTTTGTTTTAAAATGTGGAACAAATTCCTTCTTAGCTAATGAGAAATGGTCTTGTACAAATTGTGAATCCACTTGTGGGAATTAAGGACTTTATCTACAGATGTATGTGTGTGTATCATTGTGCAGAGAATTAGAATCCATTGCTAACATTGTCTAATTGGCTGTGGTCACCAAGATTCCTAAGGCTTTAACATCACATTTCTAAATTTACATTATATTAAAGGCTTTTATTGTGTTGTCTTGTTCAAGGTTTCTGCATCCACCAGTTTTCCATAGACTGACTCTGGCCTTGGGAATTTGTGGAAATGTCCTTTATGAAAGTGGTCACTGCTTAGTATGTTTGTTATCTGCAGACATCTTTCTGGAGTCTGTAATACATTAGGAGTTCAAAAAGGGAAGGTTACTGCAAATGTGCTTTGCAGTTTGGCCAGATGTGTAACCAGTGTCATAAAATATATTCAGTTATCCTATAAATAGAGGGCAGAAGCTTCCTATTTACCATATGCTGATTAACAAAATATGCAGAATTCTGAGACGCATCTCAATCCCTGTTAGTCAATTACTACAACTCTTCTTGCAGCTGTTAGAGAATAGATTTCATAATGAGAGTCTCTGTGATAATATCCTGCGAAAATACAGTGTGGATTGCAAACCAGAAGAGGCTGATACTTTTTTTTCACATAAAAGACTTTCAAATAAAGACATCAAAAAAAGGGATCCAAGTGAAGAAAAAAATTCATCTCATTTAATTATTCACCAAATGTAAAGGTATCAGCCTATACATCTCTTATTAATTGTTTGATTTTCCAACTTGGCAATTAGACTCCCAATAAATTTTATGTTAAGTCCATACCATAAAGATAATTTCTCTATTCATTTCATATATGATCATATGCAGTGGAATGTGAATTTTGTCCAGTATTACATAGGGATGCCACTAAATTAATAACAGTATTTAAGAAGTTGAGCAAGCAAGAAAAAAAACACACACACACATCTGAAAGATACTGGGCATTAAAAGTCCAGGGAAATATATAAGTTGCATTTTTGGGTGGCTGAATGTATACAGTTGCTGATAAAGTGCTGTAAACTTTAAACCAGCCACCGACCCTTTGCTGTTCCCACCCAGTGAGAGACAAGGCAGGCATGTAAACAGAAATGCAAGCTTCCCAGGACAGCATCCTGCTGAAGATGAAATTCAGAGTAAGTCCAGCATGTGTTTCTCTAGCTGTGTGGTGAGGCACTTTTCTCTCCCCCATTCTTTCTGCCTCAGCTTTCTTTTATGAGGGTCGCATTGAATGCTGTTGCTTTCTGAACATGATGATTGATATGTGGGTATCTATTTCCTGTGGTTGGCCCCAGCTGGTCTCTCATTTCCCCAGGTGTTTCTGATGTAACTCTTTCATAAGGTCATTTTGGCCTCTGCTTAGTCCTGTTCTGGGGAGAGTCCTGTGGTTCAGTTGTACTCAATGTATTTCAGGGTGAAATAGTATAACAGAAGCGGGGAGAGATAGTTTTATGAACGACAAAATCCTGTGGAACGTGAAGAACTTACACAGTAGATATGAAATGCAATGAGAGGTATTTTGGAAAATTATGTATTGAGGAAGACATTTTCTGTCACACTTTGAATCCCCATCCACTGATTTTAAGTGTTGTTTTTGGTATCTCTGACATGTTAAAATGATAGATCTGACAAACACTAGTATTATCTAAATGCTAGTATGAATTAGTATTATTGAAATACTAGTATTAATTAAATACTAGTAATATAAATTCATTGGTTTCATGTGCCATTTATATTAGCTATTTTTTAATACCTCCCCAGTTATTTTGTTTTTTCTCTTACCATATAGGCCTTTGCCAAGCACTCACCTATAGTTGAGAATTTAAGAGCTGATTCATTCTTTTGGAGTTGGTGATGGATGGTGAAAACATTTGGTCAAGATATCATGCACATCTAAGAACAAAAAAAAATAAGGTGGAGGAGGACAAAGAGGGAAAAATGGGAGAAAGAGGGGGAAGAGAAGGAAAGGAAGAAGCAAGGAAGGAAAATTCATCGTAATTCAATACACAAATACCTAAAGGAGGAAGGAAGAAAGGAAGGAAGGATGGATGGAGGGAAGGAAGAGAGGGAGAGAGAAAGGGAGGGAGGGAGGAGAAAGGTTTAGTTTCATCATTTATTTATTGTATTTCCCTGTGGAGAAAGCATTCAGAAATAACCACCATATGTGGCTTCCTGAACTACCACTGGGACGCTTGCCATTTGGTTCCAAAATGAATACATTACCTTAGTAAGAGACACGGTCTCAGGTTCTGACTCAACAAATTGGTGCCAGGGTGGAAGAGACCCACTAACTCATGCTGCCTCATTCTCATCAACAGAACACGTTATCTTGTGGTATTGGCCTCTGGGGCTCAGTGCAGCCAGATTTCAGAACAGCCCAAGCTTGAAGGCTTCCACAATTTCCCTAAGAGACCATTTCCTCAGTCAGCTGGTCTTAGATGCAAGGAAGTTCTTTTCCATTTATTATTCCCTACGTCCTTCTTTTCCAAATGTCGTCCTGTTATTTACATATGTCACTACCTTTGGTTCTACAGTCTTCAGTCCTGGCAGAGAGTGGTCAAGTAACCCTCTATCCATCTTGCGGCAAAGAGAACACAGAAGAGTTATTAAGTTGCGCCTTGCTTGAGGCTTGTAAACTCTACTCATAAATCAAAAGTTCAAAAGTCTTGGGAATATGGGATATAATAAATAGAAATTCACCTTTTACTTTTGCATTTCTTTTTTAGTTTCAAATCCTTCTATACACTGACATGTCTACCAGTGTTCTGAACAATAAAAGTTCTACAGTGTCAGGCTGTCAAGGTAGGGAGGAATCTGCCTTAAACACGACCTGAACCATTTCTTCATATATAGAAACATGCTTCTCAAATATTCCTGTTAAATCGTCATTCCTACCTCAGTAGCAAGACAGACCAATTAAGAAGAGTAACTCCACAAAATAGAGTAAGCAGGTTTCCAGATACGAAGGTGTGGTTCTCTTCCTGCGTGAAGCTGAGCTACAGTGCTTGCTCCTCCTTGTCTTGGAGAAACATCAGGAACCACAAACGTCAGTGCGCACTCTGCAGAGACCAGGAACTTTGGAAATGGCATGCCAACCTAAATTAATTCATAGCCTCACGAAGCAGATTTATCTCCATTTCAAAGTGAGGACATAATGGGATAAACGCACTGATTAATTTGCCCAAATTCTCCCGGTTTTCATTGCTAGAATCACAATTCATAGTCGTGAAATTGACTTGGAGACACATGATAGGTTTTATTGGGCCACAACTTGAAGTCAATGAACAAACACCTAAGGATCCTTCAGGCCAGCCTAGCGCCTCACGGGGATCTCTTTTGTACTGCTGTGACAAACAGCTAATGCATTAATGCAGTGTTGGTGGAAGGCAGACAAAGTGCCCAGCAATCTTTGAATCCTGGGGGTCTGCTTTAAACCAGAGTAGGCGAATACCCTGTTTTTAGGGGACTCATGTTCTGAGTAAAGTAAACACAGAGAACACCTGGCTATTAGTCAGTTACGAGTACCACAGAGAGGAGAAATAAAGTGAGAAGGGCAGGTAAGGTTATTAATGAAGACTTAAAGGCTCAATTACCCAGATCATTTCGTATACCAAGGAGTGAAGGTCAGGTTTAGATGGGGCTGGAACAGTGTGACCATCAGACCAAGACCTAGAAGGTGAAGGTGAGGAAGGGGCCTGTGAGCATCTGTGGGATGAGCACCTGGACCAAGGGACGTGAGTGCAAAGCTCAGCCACGCCCAGTGTGTTCATGAAAAAGCAAAGGGACTGGTCCACCCGGAGCACACCAACCAGCAGCTGAAGGGAGAGCAGAGCATAAGGGCCAACTGTGCAGGGCAGGTCCTATGGCTTCCCATGGGCCATTATAAAAGCTTGTTAAATATCAGTTGCTTCTGATTTTGATGGACACATAGTAATTGTACATATTTATGGGTCTAGTGCAACAGCAGATGCAAGTATAAAGTGCAATCAGCATTTCCATCTCTGAAAGTTATTTCTTTGTGGTTGGATTATTTGAACTCTCTTCTTCTATTTCTTTCTAAGTGCATAAGAAGTTCTTGTAAACTGTAGTCACCCTCCCCTGCTGTGGAACACTAGAATATAACCTTCCCACTGGACCATAGTTTGGAACCTGCTATAAAACCTGCCTCTGTGCCCTCACCTTTTCCCCTTCAGTGACAGCTGCTCTTCTCTCCGTCCCTAGGGTTTGAGCTGTTTTGGTTTCCACACGGCATTTATCTTTCCATGCCAGCCCCATTCTACTCCCCATCACATCCTCCAGCTCCTTCCGCATCGCCGTAAGAGACAGAATTCCACTCCTTTTATTGCTGAATACCATCGCCTTGTATGCATGGTGTATGCCACATTTTTAGATGTATCCTTTATTTTATTGTTTTGATTGTAAATATTTGTAGGACACAGTTTGATAATTCAATACATGAATACAGCATGTGATGATAAAGCAGGTAACTGGCGCATACAATTCTTGAGCCCCTTTTTTCAAACTTTGATTAACACGATTGCACGTGTTTACTGCGAAATACTTTAACATATGTGTATAATATGTACAGATACAAATCAGGTAATTAAGATTTCCATGCCCTCATCATTTCTGTGTTTGGAGCCCTTGAACGCCTCTCCTTCACTTATCCAGGAAGTATGAAGTGAAGTATCATCCCCCACTGTTCTACAATGTAGTAGCATTTATTTCTCCTTCCTGTGAAGGAGATCCAATCTCTATCTTCCCTGCTCCCTGCAGCCTTCTTAGCTCCTAGTAAGCTCTATTCTATGTTCATATTGAGTTTTTTTATCCTCTCATTTATTCATTAATGGACACATCTGCAGGCTCCGTGGTTTTATAAATACTGTTGCAATAAAAATTGGAATCTGATTTTTATGATATGCTGAGTTAGATGAAAAACTTCCGGGTTGTTTTGAGTAGAATGCAGTTGTCTGCCTTAGATTTTAAAAGGATCACTGTCTTTGCTGTTTTAGAAAATGAATCATAAGAAGTCAGGGTTTAAGAGACCAGCTAGTTCTATCTAATAATAATTCCTAATCAAACAGTAGACATTTATTGCCATGCTTTGATATTTACTTTTTACACATTATCTCATTAATTTTATAGTCTATATGATAACTGTCATCATAATCTCTTTTGTGTAATTTCTAGTTCAATTTCAAGGGACTATTGTAGCAAATTAATTAATGCATAGGACTAAGAGTGGCATATCTGACTTGAATACATTTAATTTTGAAATAATTTTGGTTAATATAGTGTGAATGAATATATTTGAAATTCTTATGGCAGTTGGTCTAGCAACTGGAGATACCCAGAGAAACAATTATTCTCAACCTTAGATGTACATGAAGTCACCAAACACTTTTCCACTGGAGTATCTGACTTCAGATATTCTAATTTAAGGAATTGACTGGGACCCAGACTTCTGCACTTCTGAAAATTTTCCAGTATGCATTCAGGGTGGGGAAATGCATTTAAGCATAAGTACCCCCAATACCTGAAAGGTCAAATTATTAAAATTATTTAGAGGCATTTTGGTGTTCAATTAAATTGTTTTAAAGAAATAAATACTTTATAATGTGCTCCCCTATTTTTCTCAAGTTTATGAGGTTATATTTTATATGGGAGCTGTCTTCTGCCTTTTTTTGTCCACATTTCCTTATCTTTTTCTTTAAAAAAGAAAGTAATTATATGTACTTTCCAAAAGTGTCTACTCTTGGGACATATATAACTTTTTTGAGGCAAATAAAAAATCTAATACCTGAACACCAAGCAATAAATTCTTAATGAATTGTTACCTAACTATGCTTACCATTTCAAATTTTCATGAAAGAAAAAGAAATATTGAAAAGTAATTTTTAAAAACTAACATGGCTGTGTAGAAAGATTTAGAATTTTCAAATCTAGAAAATGTGGGTGCCTATATGTGGCATATAGGCGAGGTGTGGTGGTACATGCCCCCGTAACCCCAGCACCCGAGAGAATGAGTCAGGATTTCGAGTTCAAGGTCCGCCTGGGCTGCATAACAAGGTTTATCAAGGCCAATCTGTAGCATGTGACTGGACTCTGTGTCAGAAAAGAAACAGGCAAAACTTGGATATAATAGTAAGAAAGAGTTTCTTTTCGTGGTATGCAGATTCTCATTCTCCCACAGCCCTCTCTTTGACCCAGGATTTTTAGAAGACGTAGCAGATACTTCCTGTCAAAACTGGGCTCAAGAAAGAAACAGACTCAGAGATAGGCAAGATCGTGTGATTTGTGCAGGGGACTAATGTCAGGGCAGGAGTATTCTAGAAATGGTCAGCGATTAAGAAGCGAACTGCTGTAATGAACGATGTCAGCCTTTTCTAACTTAGTGGAGCAAAGGTCTTCCTGTTCCTGTGTTGCCAGCTTTCCAACACAGTGGCAACGTACCTCAGAAAAGCACTTTAAAGCAGGAGAGGCTTATTTTGCTCACAGTTTCAGAGTCCATGATTGGTCAGCGCCATTGGATCTGGGGCTGTGGTGAGGGGAACACATGAGTGGAAGCAGCTGGAAAGGAGAGAGAGAGACAGTCAGACAGACAGAAAGTGAAGGAGAGGGGAATGGTCCAGAGTCCTAGAGTCCTAGCAGCCCTTTAAGGGCATGACCCCAGTGACCCCGTTCCCCCAGTGTCCACAAGAACACAGTAGCACTGTTAAGGAGAGACCAAACCTCCAGCACACAAGTTCTTGGCGGGTGTGCAAGACCCAGACCACAACAGCATCTGTGTGTGATCAGTCCATGGTGGTTGAGTGTGAGCTGTTCTGCTTATCACCCCACAAGAGGTCTTTTGGGGTCTTGGAATCCTCCTCACCTTGTGACTACACAGGTCTTGGGAGCGGGAGTTCTCTGTCCTGTCCCCTCCTAACTCATAAATGCTGAGCAATGAGAGAAATCACAGAGGACCACGTGGAAGATGTTGGGGTCCAGGCCTATGACCCTCCGTCCACTGGCCACACTCGGACATGTGGTGCTGCTCCAAGGGAAGCTGAGCGCAGTGTGCACCCTCGGGATCTCTACGTGGAAACCCACGTCATGCAACTAAAGGGCAACCTTTAAGAAAAGGCACTTAAAAAATAAACTGGAAAGGCATTTGGGGTAAGTGTCATATTTTCAGAAATTTGTAATTGAAATATGTGTATTTCAGGAGATGACAGATTAATGCTCTTTTAACCTTGATTTGATCTTGTCAGCTTGATTTAACCATTTATCATATTTGAACTAAGAAAATAGGGTCCAACAATTTTAAAGAACACGTTCTCTTGAGTTAGCTTTTGTTGGTACATTTTAGATGTACATGATGAACACATTCATCACAGAGGATTTGTAAAAACCATTTTGCAAAAGTGTAAAGATAAAATTAATGTACTCGGTGCAAACTTTTGCAGCAGCATTGGCTGCAGGATACCTAAGATGTGGGCATTTGGGGAAACCAGTGCCAGCTGTTTGGAATGGAGTCTGGTGGAGAGGGAGAGGTAGACCAGGACCTCAGCTGTGAGGACAGAGGCACACAGAGCGGTCCAATGACTGCCTCGACATGGGCCGAAAATCACAGGGTAAGCATAAGCTGTCTATGGTCACTGCCCGAAGGAACGCGAGTTGAGACAGAATCTGGGACAAAGCAAAGCAGAAGAGCTGGCTGTGAGGCCAGCAGATGATTTGGCCGTGTTTGTGGTGCCTCTGCACCTCTAGATGGCCTGGTCTCTCCCTTCTACTCTGGGCTGTGGCCACTGGCTCTCCAGGGAGCTGCGGGCTCTCATCCAGGCCACATCCTCTGATGCCGGTGGGTGGCGGAAGGAGTGCCTGGGAGCCAGTGTGCCCAGCTGCTCATTGCTGGTGAGAAAACCAGGCCTTTTCCTTGAGCTTGCAAGGACACACCCTCTGCTGTGAATGACTCTAACGTGCTGTGAAGCCTCTGTAAAGCAAGACGGGAAACTTCTCATAAATGTGACTTCCTGACGGTACCCACAATGAAGAGTATAATAGCTCTGTGCACACACACGCATGAGAGAATTGTAGGAAATTAAACACTAAAGGATTTTTGATAAATATCTTGTTGGTTTACAAGGTTCTGTTCTAGGCAGCCCAGTGTGGAGCTAAACATTGCCAGGATGTTACTCCCCTTCTGCCCACATCTCCTCATGGCAGAAGCAACTTTCACCCTGGTAGTAAGAACCCCTGGGGTACCCATACGCAGGAAGGCAGAAGAACAAATGCTGCTGTGGTCCTCGTGCGTACTGTCCCCATGTGTCACCATAGGTCTTGTTATTCCCAGTGAGTGAGAGAAAAGCAATCTGATCAGTGTACTCAGAACCAAAGAAATAAGTGAGGAAACAAGTGATTATAAAAAGGACTGGGAGTAGAAAAGATACTGGATTCTTTTGTCTTACTGTTTTTATGTGCCAGATTTTTTTCACTTGAAAAGGAAGTTTCTGTGAATTTGCTTTAATATATTATTATATATTTTTGGCCTTGTGATAGGATGAGGATTATTTTTTGTCCACAACCAGATACTTAGCTAGTCAACTTGCCCTGGCTAAAGTGGTTGAATAAAATGATGTTTACTTAGACCCAACTATGTCCAAAAGAATTTTGGTAGATACAGGAAACTGAAAAAGAGGAAGATCGATGCAGATTTCAATATATAATAGAATTATATACATTCTATAAGATAGATACAGGTATACATACAATATGTATATATAATTGTTATATAATGTGTATAATGACACACAGTATGTGCATATACATGCACACTTATGTAGGTACTCCGCAGTGTGTCTATTAGGGATGGATTTGTCACTAAAAAACATGGGCAGGGACAATGGAAATTGCAAAAACTCAAATGAAATTTCTCAGCTACAGATTTTTTCAATAATGACTTGCAAATCTTTCCCCAGGCTTTTGGTTTCTCTGTGTGACAGAGTGACCCTGCTGGGCAAATGGACCTTACAGACAACTGGAATGACTTTCACAGCAGGGCCCAGGGTTTACACCTGCCCTAATAATATATAAAGAAGCCTAGGCTGAGTTCAAAGATCGGGAACATCCATCCTTGATAAAGCACATCTCTTACGATGACGTGCGGGGTCAGGAATGTGTGACAGGGTGTTTAGCGCGAGAATATGAGTGATTCGGCTGGTGAAAGACACGCCTCTCGTTACACAATAAGCTCCGTTTCCTCCAGAGCTGGCCTTTTCCCTCCCACTGTGAACGAGACAGTCATTCGCTGTTCTCAGGGAATGGTGAGAATCCTAACATTTAGTGCACCTCTGCTGGTGGCGTTCTGGGATGTATCAGAGCTTCAAATCGTGGAGCACCCTCAATAGTGCAGTGGAGTTTTGAAGCCAGAATTCGTAAGTCATGTAGGCACAGTCCTAGAGCCATTGCAAATCCTCCCACCATCCATCTGGAAAAGCAGCTTACTTGCCCTTTTTCTGCCACCACGACTGACCTACATGACTGCCTTCGAAGCCTCGGAAATCACTTTCTAGATTGTGTTTTTCCACAACTCAAAGCTTAGTTAGACGCCATCCCATACAGTCGACAGCACTGCATACTTAGTATGAAATAGCACATTTCACGCTGTATCTTTTGGATCAGCCTCCAAATTTCTTCTCCTGGGGATGCATTTCCTTCATGCATCCAATGCCTAGTGCAGTGTCTGCGGTAACAGCAGACTGGGGATAGCACCGTTCACTTCCATGAACCAGTGCCTGACAAGTCTTCCAGAGCTGCAGTTGATGTTAAAGCACCAGGCCTCCTGGGAGCCTTTGCCTCCAGTTCCTATGGAGACAGGGTGCTGCGTTTCACTTAATGTAGAACATCTGAAAACAAGCGTGGTGGGAGGAGCCCTGGAATGCAGGACAATGAATGGCTCGCTGTTGTCAGCCAACTTCTCTTCATGTGTAAGTGCACACACACACACCATTAGCATCTGGCCCTGAATGAGTGGAAAACTTGAACAGATGTTGTAAAGCCTGTATGGCTAGCTTTCCCTTCATTCACAAAAATGTCATTTTTGCTCTTCTTCTTTTGGCTCTAAATACAAGGAAGTCATTTTGTGAAGCATTCCTTAACATGGACCAAATCCTTTCCTTTTTGCAGCTTCTAGAAAGAAAGAGATGAGAAAGAACAAATGGGAAGATGGGTGTCCATGATGAGACCTCACATGTATAGAATATATATCCATATGTGTGCTTACATGTATGGGCACAGAGCCACTATGCATGTGCATGTGTGCATGCAAGCATACGTGGCCATTTCCTAGCACCTTACTGAGTTAGGATTGCTGTAGCAAAGTAACAGAAACTGGTGGTCTTAAACTACAGAAATGTTCTTGTCTCATTATTATGCAGTCTGAAAGACTGAGATCAAACTTCAGCTGGGTTCTATATTCCATGCCTCCCTCTAGCTTTTGTAACTTGATTCTTCTTTGGCATAAAGGGCCATCTTCTCCCTGTGTCTTCACATAATTTTACTGGTCCACGTTCTGGCTCTGTATCCAGCATTTCCTTTATTATGAGGAAGGACGCTGATATCTTGTTGTAATAGGGCCTAGACTAATGATCTTATGTGTACTCCATTGACTTCAAAGACTTTCAAATAAGGTCACATTTGCAGCTACTGTGAGGTTAGGACTTCAACAGCTTTTCAAGGGACACAGTGCAGCCTAGCACACATGGTAAGTTACTTCAGTCCACTCGCAGGACAAAGGAAGCTGTGGTAGAGAGAACATGACAAAAGTCATGATGTTGTACTGAACTGAAGTCAGGTCTGCGTGACTCCAGTCTCCTACCTGCTACACTATTTCATGCTGTAGAGAAAGAGCAAGAGGAAAATTTCCCTGCAATGGAGTTTGTTTCTTCGCGACAATGGCAAGGCCTAGTTAAAGTTCCAAAAAGATGAAAATAAAAAGAAGTAAATGCTGTTATCCACTGTTTCATGTCCCTCCCTTACTGGCTTATTTCTTCAAGGTTTATTTCAAACTAAGATGAAAAACACAGACTCTAGCAAAACTTGTTCATGCTACAAACATGTATAGAACATCTGCTATGAACCTGGGAGTATTCTGGGAGATCAGACTCCTGCAGAGAGCAGTGTCCAATACCACACACACACACAGTGTTGGAAAGCCGTATCAGTACTGGGTCATTTTTGCCCAAGGAATGTTGTTTAATTTGGCCAATTTTATGCCTTTGAAAAGAAAAAAAAATATATATATATATATATAAGAAAAGAAAAAAAGCTGAGTTCATTCTAATGTGATATATGGATAGTATATGCATCACAAAATCCTGTTTAAAACAGGGAAATTGATTTGCATGTCACTCACTGGTAAAGAGAGGAAGGAAATAATCCTTGCATAATATTTACCAAATAACAACTTTTAAATATACATATAACTCCCTTAGTTAATTTATCACGCAACAATACAGTGGCTCTGGCTTCAAATCCATCAGGAACGCATCAAAGAGTACATATTTTCATCTTTTAAAAATATGAATGCTCAAGAGTTAGGTGTCATCAAGCAAGTTTAGGGTTTCAGTGAGTCACATAGTGTAAAGATGGTTTGGATCTGACCCACATTCATGGTTCTGGTTTTCTCTGTGGGTTGCTGATTTCATTGAACAATTGAGGTTGATCATTGGATTTGGGTCACTTTAAGCATTGAGCCGAGAAGCCTGCGGCCGCTTTTTTTGCAATGTGCGTTGCTTGTGACAGGTCAGATAGCTGAAATTCCTTAGCAGGGTACTTAGTATGATGGAAACAGTCCTGGGCCTCAAGCCCAGATATATGTGAATCAGTGGGACTGGTTACAGGGTGCTGAGGGCCAAGGGCTCAATGCAGAACATGCAGGGTGAAGCCTTGGTTTCATCATTTAACGGCTGTTCAACCACCTAACACAGTGACGGGGAACCTTTTAGAGCTTTCAATGATATAAACAGCCTGCTACAGCACGTGTGTGATACGTTCACCACCAGTGGACCTCTCTGATGCTCCATATTAAGTGGAGTTAATGCATAAGTTTATAATTAAGTTAGTAATTTAAAAAATGCTGCTAATAGTAGTTACCCTACTATGCAACAGAACGCTAGAACTCATTTTTTCTGTCTAGCTGTATTTTTGTGCAAACAATCAACCTTTCTGAATCCTTTCCACCTTCTATTTTCCCAGCCTCTGGTGATTACTATTCTTCTCTGTATTTTGGACATCAACTTTTTTGGTTTTCATGTGTATTGTTCACTTTTCTATCACTGGTACAAAGTAACCGACTTAAAGGAGAAGGGATTTGCCTTGTATTATAGCTTCAGAGGGTTCATTTTGGCTCCAAAGAAAAAAGGGAATAATAGAAAGGCATTGTGAAAGAAAGATGCTAATGCCAGGTGCAGCCAGGAAGCAAGTCACAGTCCAGCAACTCACTTGCTCTAACAGTCTTCACCACTAACACACATTCGGCTATAAACTCATCAGTGTGTTCATCTCCTGCTCAGTGTGGAGTTGCACCATCCTGTCACCTCCAAACAACCCCATCTCTGAACACATGCCATCTCTGAGCCATTTGGGAGATATTTTAGTTCTAAGTCATAGCATCATGTGTGAGTGAGATCGTGTGACATTTGTCCTTCAGTGGCTGACTTCTCTTACTCAGCATAATGTCCTTAAGGTTCATCCATGTTGTTATAAACGACCAGATTGTATTCTTTTTTTGCCTGAATAGTATTTTCATGTTCACATTCAAATTAAAAATGTACAAGATGATGGCAGTGTAAAGTATCCTGATTTTGTTGTTGTACAAGGAATACAGATACTGACACGGTACCCTGTATTCCACTAACATGCAAAACTGTTACATGTCAAAAACAAAACGTAAAAAATAATAATAAAAAATCTAATAGTTGTGTTTTAAAAATAACAACATCATATATACTCCTGTCTTCCCATGATCTTCCTTACACTGTACTTTTTGTTCAGTATGCCTTTCTCGCCTGGATTGCAATCTCATGAGGATAGAGATTGTTTCCTGCAGACTTCTCTGTCTCCAACACAGCCCAATGCCTGGCAGAGACATGTATGTAGACCAGCATATGTTGACTGACTAAATGAATGAATGAATGTGCTTGAGGGTACTTTGTTAAACATAGGGAATCATGACTTGAACTTTTTCCATTTCTCAACTGTTCAGTGGTTCATTTGTTGTCCGGAGTGGAGTCCTTCTGCCCAGCATGGTGGACTTGAGGGGCAGCACCACAATATGGTATTTACCCAGCAATCCCATTGGACCTCTCTGAGAACTCTACCTCATGCTAATCTTGTGACATCTAGGAAACACCCATTCTGTAGAGAACCACCACCTCTGTGGTTCTCTACATTATCAGCATGACCTTCCTTTCTTCTCTTGCCCCTCTTCCCACCCTCCTTTGTCCTCTGCCTCCCTCTCCCATCATGTCTCGTGGCCATGGCTTGAGGGGTGAGCCGTCTCCCTGCTGTGTGATTTATGAGCCCAGTGATGCTAAGGTCAGAGGGCAGATTGCTTTTCAGGGGTCCATGAAGCCTCTGTACGGTTGGGGGACCTGGGGAAGTGTACAGCTCACAGGAAATGGGACTGTGCTTGCAGCACAGTCCAGAGTGGCACTGGATGTCACCAAATCTCCAACAGGCCTGGATTCACGGAGACAAAGGCTGAGATCCCAAATCCCCTAGATACAGACCCAAGAGGGCAGGGCTAGAAGGAGGCTTCTGTAGGATAGGACTGACATTTGTGGGGTCTCTTCCTGTCTAGGTTTCATTATCCTACACACTATGCAAGAGGTCATGAACATCTATGGAACCTGTGTGTGGACCCGGCCGAGCCACAGGGAACCCCTTGGTTTCTCAATCAGAAAGTTGGTACTCGCTGAGGGGCTTCCATGTGCTGGACTCTGGCCTGAGCTGAGACCCAAGAGAAAGTGTCCAGCACTAGTCAGAGCTGGCTGCACTCCTGTTGCCCTCCCTGTCTGAGCAGCTTCCAATGCTGGCTCGAATTGCGTGGAGACAAAGTGTGAATTTAAACTGGGACACTGCATACTAACATGTAAGGTTGCCACAGCGTTCTATACATATATATTTACATTCCTGCTTTTAGTAGCTTTCTGTTTTTGGCTCTTAAATCTGCTCTGTTTATCTGGAGACATTTTAGAGTGCCAATACCTAGGATCTGGAGATCCTGGGGGAAATTATTAAATTGTAGGAGCTTCCCATGTTATTCTAATATGAATGCAACCAGAACTAAGGATGATTGTTTGATAAGACACAACGAACACATGGCCTGATTGGAGAAAGGTTTATTAGTAAATATATGAAGCAGCTTTCAAATCACTTTAGTGCTACTGGCAAGACTCCCAACCAAGTTACCTAGATGAAGTTTGCAAATTTCTTACAGATTCATTGAGCATTTGTGTTCACAGGCTTCTTTTAAAATCCTTATTTACCCATTTTTTAAAAAAGTTCCCTTGGCTCTGGAAAAAGTCCTGTCTTCTGTCCCTGGCCCTCTGTCTCTTCTGTGGGCTAAACAAATGAACAAACAAATAAAACTGAGACATTTATCTGTCAAGGTGCATTCAGGTATTTTTCTCTTTAGGTGTAAATGTTGAAAGTAAAAGAGAGCAGGAGAGACAAATGGAGGCCATGAAGTACCTTTTACAATCTCCTCCTCTTCATTCTCCCTCCCACCAAGTCACAGGCCCACCTGATTCCTATGACATCCACAGTAGGGTCTTTCAAGCCTTAGGCCTTTGAGGACATTGCTAGCTCCATGGCTACCTCGCAACTTCATTCTCCTTTGCTCCTGTAATTCTAGCCCAAAGCTCTAGCCAGCTCTGCCCTTGGCTATTGAAGACAGCATGAACATTAAACACTTACACGCATGTTTTATGTCAATAATGCCTCTTAAGCTCCTTCCTGAAGCAATATCTCGCCTTCCAACCCAGGAAATCGACCCCCTTAACAAGTATCAGTAAACTAATCTTTCTGGTAACCTGGATAGGAACTGAGACAATTAAATGCAAAGATGTAAGTCATTATCCAAGGCCACCCCAGGGAGGGTCAGGTGCTCCTATCTCCCACTTCCCCACATAGGCCTAGCTCTCTGTTTACGGCCACGATGTTGCTGTGATGGCCTAATTGATTTATAATGTTTTTCTCCGTATGTACCATGTGTGCAATTAGTTACTGAAAAGGAAACACATCTCAGCTCAGTCGCTGCATCTGCTGCTAGTCAGAGCTGTACAATTTCATGCCCTGTTTTCCAGATGGCTTGATTAACATTCAAGGAAACCTAGTGATTTGGCCAGAGATGCAAAAGAAACCCGGGAAAGTCAGGTATAATTAGGCCTTGGAGAACCATCCAAAATGAGAAGAAAACACAGAAAAACATCAAAACACAAGCTAAGTGCTCCACACACAGAGAGATATTGCTTTCTACAGTAAACTACTTTATTCACATAGCAAATACTCACTGATGCCACATAGAAAATATCCATTGATTCATAGACACTAGTTTCCTGTTGAC
This sequence comes from Dolichotis patagonum, assembly GCA_004027295.1. Classification (NCBI taxonomy): domain Eukaryota; kingdom Metazoa; phylum Chordata; class Mammalia; order Rodentia; family Caviidae; genus Dolichotis; species Dolichotis patagonum. Next base: position 31,307 of record PVJX010009633.1, on the reverse strand, counting down.
TTTACAATGGTAAGCAAACTGGTATGTTTTATCTTTACAGAGCCCGTCATACATGAGGGATGTACATGCTAAATAAGTAATCCCACAAATGAACATGTGAATGTAGAAGTGATATGCATTGAGAAAACCTTCATGTTCTAAGTTAGAGTGCTCTCCGAGGAAGAACAGACGCGCTCGAGACCTGATGAATGAGGAGACCTCAGCCCCAGAGAGAAGCAGAAGTGCTTCAGACAGAGTGGGCAGCATAATCCAGAAAAATCCTGGTGAATGCAAGAACTTGAGGAAAGCTGGTGTAGGTACCGCTCAGACTGAGGGGGAAGACGTGGAAGGTAAGTTGTGGAAGCCTCAGGCGGGAACCAGGTAAAGGAAAACCTCACAGTTTCTAGTAAAATGTTATATGTTGAAATAGCCAAGAAAGCAGTAAAGTAAAACTTTTAAAAAGAAGAAAACACATGATTTTTACCTCAAGCATTTCTTCCAGCTGTTCCATGGAGAACATGGACAAGTTTGAGGAGTAACGAGGAGAAGCAAAGATTACACCCAAGGGCTTGGGTGTGGATGATGGTAGCAGAAAGGGACTGATGGTTTGGAAATATATCTGGGAGGAAAAATTCAGTAGGATCTGGTGGTGAGCTGAGGGTAGAGAGGAGGATGAAAAACGAATGTTCTATTGTTTTTCTTAAGCAACAAAGTGTGTAAAGACACCACATTCTGAGCTGGGAAAGACAGGGTGGAGGATATTAGTTCTGGATCCTTGTTTAGTGATGGAATGTGAAATGAGAGGGTGGAGTAAACCATTGTGAGAAAAACATAGACTTAACAGGAGTAGGGGTTCAAGACTGAGACACAAAGAATTCCAATTTGAGAGAATAAGTCAGAGAAAATCTGTCAAGGAAGAAGTTTCTGGAGAATGTGGTACCCCAGTATCTTGAAAAGGAAGACTAAGTCAAGGAGAGGCAGAGAGCTTTGACGAACACAGCCGAGTTCCCAGCCACCCTGAAGACAGAATGCCTATTGGGTTTCAGAACATGAGGTCACTAATAACTTACAGAAGAACAGTTTGGGTAACCACATGCAGTATTTTTTAAAAACTCAAACTCATTTCCAGACGGACACCTGAGAAGTTACATGATGAGCATCAGCCTGTGAGTTATTTTTTTTTAATGTGAGTTCTGAAGGGTATAATTGGGTGGATTATGCATGTTTGACCTCTGTCTCCAATCGTTTTGCTGTTTGTTGTGCTGTAAACTCTATGTGGCCAGTATTTCACATCATAGAGGCAGAGAAACTAAACAGAGCTGGAGTCAGAGGTGAGGACCTTCTGGGAGAAGAAGGTATACGAACAACGGTGAAGAGGAAATTATCACCCACATCTGCTAATACTTCAATAACTCCAGGGATCTGCATTAATGCTCCAGGTAGAGCAGCCATTCCCAAGCATAGTGGATCAGAAGAATGACCTATGAAGTTTCAAAACAGATACCCGTCTCCCAAGTTATACCCTTAAATAGGTTTATTTAGCAAGCATGGCCTGGGGCTTGGGATGAGCTGTCTACAGAGGCTATAGGCGATTTTGATCACTATTAATTCAGAAAAAGCACTGCTTTATTTAACTTACTTTTCATTTCTACCCCAGTGGTCCCTGAATGTTACAACAAATAGCTGTGCAGCTTTGTTCTCTCTTTTTCTTCCTTTTTTTTTACAATATGGAAACAGAGGGGGCATAATTTTCACTCATCCATAGTTTTAAGAACTATAAGAGTTACTTTTTGTATCAGAGGAAACCACTCACGAGGCCTAAGTGCAGTGTAATTATTTACATATACAGGAAAACCTGACTTGCAAAGCTCCTTATACACCCTGGGATGAATGTAGGGAAACTATTATCAATTCCATTATGCAAGTGAAGGAACGGCGTAAGACAGGTATTAATGCACAGCTGTTAGGTGATAAAGTGGGGACTTTTCACCCGAAAGCTTCACCTCCATGTTTTCCATGTTCATGTCAGTGTGGGAACCTGTATCGTGTTTGTGATATTTGTCAACATTTACAATTTTCTAAATTAATACTTCTAATTATAAAGAATCATTCACTTTTAGACTAATTTTTATTTTGAGTATATTTATTATATAATATGTTGCATATATATTACATGCATATACACTATATCACATATGTATTATGTAGCTCCACCCGGAACTGCGTAAATTTCAACTCCCTCCAAAAACCCAAAATGAATAAAGCTTGGAGGATGAAATCGACCCCAGGGAGCCTAGGTAAGGCCTCAAACACACTTCTAGAAAGAAAGGGAAGCATTCCTGAACTGTGCAAAAGTTTTGTAGGTGAGAGTGTCTTGGTCTGTGTTTGTATCATAGAATATCTGAGCTTGGCTGTTGTAAGAACGGAAATTCATTTTCTCACAGTTTTCTAGACCAAAGCCCAGGTCAAAGCACAGGCACCTGGTGAGGGCCCCTGGGTGCACTGCACACGGCAGGAGGTGGAAGAGCAAACTTACAAACAGGGCGCGAAGTAAGCCTCCTTCATGAGCGTCATCCTGTGCGTGAGGGGAGGAGCCTGCCTGCCGGCACCGTCCCTGAAAGGTGCCACCTCTTTAAGCCACTGAATTTTGAGGGACTATTCAATGAGTCAGAGGGTGGTTTCCCAGCACAGGTCTGGCCTGAAAGGAGCACGGGCGGAAGGTTTCTAGCGTCTCAGACGTCTCCCAGGTCAGTGTTTGTGGGGTTGCTGCTGTTGCTAATGTGGCTGCTCTTTCTTTGTTGTTAGCATTTTTCTGGTTTTGCTTTGTTTTGTTTTAGTTATCTCCAGAATTTCTTATTTCATGGCTGAAGACAGAAAGGGTCTCTCAGTGTTCCCAGGTGAGTTTTTCAGGTAAAATCCAGGGTGTCAGTTAACGTTGAATTTCAACTGCCCAAGCACTGCTGTGAAAGGTGAACCCTAATCCTAACCCTAAGGCTTCTCTATAAATGATTTTCTTGGTGTTGATTTTTTATTGTTGTCCCATTAGTGTTGCATGGTTCCTTGTCGGAAGTTGTCACCTATTTATGCTATTTGAAGGCTGAAGTAAAACATTGTGGTGACAAAAAAAATTGAATTTCCAATGAACAGTGGCAAATACATGTGTGTGTGTGTGTGTGTGTGTGTGTGTGTATACACATATATATTGCATGGAATATATATATGTATATATATATATATACTTGGTATAATTGTAATTTATCCAGGTACCCTTTAAATTTATTTGCTGAATGCAACAACTTTACTCCCAGAAAAATGCTGGAAATCTGAAAGAAGGAAAATCAACTTTATTTTTGGAGGCCTCCCAAGAGTCTTTTTATTTGGACACTTTCCACTGCACCAATCAGTAAACTCTGTCCAAAGTGTAGCTTTATGGAGCCTTCTTGGGTCATACAGAGAAGGACAAGTTAGTAACAACTCAGGGTTGGTCAGGGCTGAACTCTACCCGTCTACAGTTAGCACCAACACTCTGGTCTGAGAAACAAATGCAGTGAAGCCATTGCTGGGAGAACCGTTATTATTCTTATGAGAGAGAGAGAGAGAGAGAGAGAGAGAGAGAGAGAGAGAAAGAAAGTGCTTCTTTAAAGAAAAAAAACCTTCAGCTATGGAAACTTGAATTTGGACAAATCCAGGGGTGATTTAGTTTCATCGTATATTCATGGGGTTTTTGCATATAATAATGGTTCTAAAGATATTTTGAATACAGTTTGGTATTCTTTATTAAAAAGTAATTTTTATTTCAAAACACATATATAAAATAATGGGCTCATTTATACTCTATTAATTTGGATTTGTCATTGTATAGATTAAGGTGACCAGATTAGCAAATAAAATATGGAGTTTTCAGATAAATTTGAATAGCAGATTAGCAACAAATTTCAGTACTAAAAAATAAATTGTTTTGGAACTACAATTCAAATTTAGATTGGCATCCTATTGTTGAACCTGGCAAATCTCTATGATACACAGTCCGATATTCCTAATTTAGAAGGCAAAGTAGAGATGGGGTAGAAATGAAGGAAGAGAAGGAAATGACAGGAGTTATTTAAGTGTACATCACAGTTTGGATGTGGACTGTCTTCTCCAAGCGTGGTCCCAGCTGATGGTACTGCTGAAAGCTGGAGGAGACTTGGGCAGTGAGGTCTGATGAGAGGGATAACCCCGAGGACGCACCCTTGAGAATACATGCCTTCCTGGCCCCTTTCGCAGTGAGTGCCTTTTCTTCACCACATGCCTTTGGCAGGCCCTTTTTGCATTGCCTCAGGCTTAAAAGCAGTGGAGTCAGCCAAGCATCCACTGAAACCTGTGGGAGCATGAGCCAAAGTAAACTTCTCTCCTTTAAGTTATTGTTCTCAGGTATTATTTTTCACAGCAAGCGAAAGCTGATTAGCACAGGATTCAATGTGTGGAACTCAATTGCAGGACCGCTGGCGCTTCACAGCTATGCTAGTCAGTGGCATTTGGCAAAGGATGATCTGAAGTCTCCCTGTGAGGTTAGCAGACATGTCCACACTTGTGTTTGTGACAAGCCATCACCTATCACAAGGCAGGTGTTTGTAAAGGTAGCCGAGGGATGCTTGCTCACGCGCAACCAGCAGCACAGGACGCTGCCCGCTGGGCTCACATGGCCCACTCATCTGTTATGGGCTCTTGTGTGAGGTCCAGTTCACAATGGGGACTCTTCCTGAGGTGCAAACTTAGCACCTTCTCAGATCAGTCACGGGAGCTAACGCGGTCAAACCAATGCGGGCAAAGATGTGACGGCTTGCCGCTCCTTGGCTTTCTAGATTTTTTTTTTTCCACCTGTCTCTTTCAGATCTACTTTGAGATTTTGCCTTCCCTTAAACTGAAATAATCAGAATTTTCTAACAATAAAGCTTGTTCAAAGGTTCCGGAGACCAGGTGAACATTTGGGGGCATGTGAGAAAGGAGATGCAGTATTTGTCATTTATTTGTTTATTTGGGTACCAGGGATTGATCTTATGACCTCGAGCTTGCAAGGCAGGCGCTCATGCCACTGAGCTAAATCCCCAGCCCTGTCATATATTTAAACTGCGTGATGTGATGACTTTTTTTCAGGCCCCACACATGTATAATATGTCACAGATTCTGTAATCATATGGATTTAGATTCAAATTTGTGGCCCTGCCTTTTACTAAGTTTGAGCCAATCATGAAATCTTTCTGGACCTCTATTTCTTTATTTGTAAAATGCGGATAAACCTATTGAGTTGTTAGAAAGATTTAAAAGGATAATAACACCGTCATAAACAGGAAATCAGAGTGAAATAAACGTTCGCTATTATTCAGATTCTCCAAGTTCTGAGATAATCTATCTCGATGAACGTCAGCCAGAATACCCCATCTGTGAGAATTTACACAGACCAGTCCCACTTGGACTTATAGAAGAGGTCGATTTTTAAAACAATTTTATTTTAAAGAGAATAAAACAAAAGAGGACAGAACAAAGCAGATCAGAACAGAACAATGTAAGCAATACAGCGCTTCACAACAAGACAACCAGATATCAACAGTAGCTACCGTAATGTCTCTTTCTTTGAAATAGTTAAGCATAGCTTCACACACAATAATATCAAACATAACAAAATAGTATAAAACCATTCAAGAGAATGAAAGTATTACAGGGCATTCTGAACCAAATTACAGAAAATGAACAGTGGCTATTATAATGTCTCATTTCTCATAAAAAATTGTTTATATTATCACACATATTAAAATCCAATAAGACACAACATGATAGAACCAATGGTAATAGAAGTATAAAAGCATGGTAGGACTTCAAAGCAAGACGATATTAAATCAGCAATGGCTGCCATAATGTTTTGTTCTCTTCAAAATAGCTGTTCATACCATCACACATAATAAAGTCAAACAAAACAGAATAAAACCATTCCAACTGATGAATGAAAACATTGAAAGACTTCAAAGCAATGAAATGGGGAATCATGATTACCATACAATCTTATATACTCTTACCAACTCTCATACTAGGGAGACTATACGGTATTTACACATGTGAGTTTGGTTTATTTCGCTTATGAGTATGGTCTCAAGTCGTGTCCATTTATTTATAAATATCTCAATGTGATCATGTTTGATGCTCAGGAAATGATGCTTGCTGAAAAATGTGCCCTATTTTTTTTTTTCATAAATGAAGACAGGGACTTTGACGTTTATGCCATGAAACTCATGGCTAGAAATAAACAAAGAAAGAAATTTAGTCCCATGGACACATTGAGGCTTTCCTACTTTACAGTTTCGCTGCAGACCTCTTAAAACGTAGTTGGGAGCTTAGTTGTGGTCAAAGAGTGTCACTTAGATTTTTAAATAACCCCAAGCAACAGGAACTCACTATCTAGATGGCGCTCCTCGGGCATTCCCGGTGAAAGCTGCGTGCACGTGGCTTGAGCGTTGTATCCCTAGCAGCACAGATCAATGCTGCGAACTGTTTGCTAAATCCTTTTCTTAGCATTCTGTAGGCACCGCTTATGTTCCAGAAGTTACCATGATTTTCTCTATTCTAAAATAACTACACCCAGGTCAGCAGAACCAAATAATGAATGAACTTGACACAAAGACTCTGGAAGAATTATTTTGTTTCCTGCCCACATCAGGAATGTGTTGTCTATGCATAATAAACCAGGGAGATTAGTTTATGAGAACTTTAGGTCCACCCTGAGCACACAGAGATAAATTCTAAAAATAAAGTTAACTTTTGCCCTCCTTTTTTTCTGTTCCTTCTTTTTTTCCCCTGGGGATAAATACTAAACATAATTCTTTCAGAAAGCACAGATCTGTCTCTATCTTCAGGGTCACAGCGCCACCTTTTGGACTAGATTCTTTCTGTCTTCGTAAAGGTGAATTCCAGCCAGCTGGTTCCTGGGGTGGTTTTTACAATCCCACTTCCTTGGTTATGGCTTGACATAATTTCCCTGGAGAGTTCAGGCTTAGGGTACGATAATATACCTTGGATCTGCAAAGCATTAAAAGGGAGGATATTGTCAGATATATGATCTAGCCATGGACACAGGCCAGATGCATTCCTAAGTAACGGCGAAGTCCTCTTGTCCTGTTTCACTGCTCACTGGTTTGCTTTTGCTGCTATCTATCAGCACCTTCCTTACTTATGCAAAGGAGCTCAGTTAATTTCTTTCTTTGGACTTCTAGTTAGGTTGCTGGGAGCTTGCTTATGGCCATATATAACAGGTGACAACAATGTCTTTTCAGAGAAACAAAACCAAGAGAGCAATAGAAGATCTTTAAGGTCTTTTGCAGACTACTCACCCGCAGCAGAGAATGCGATGAATTATTTATGGATGGGGTAGGCTTTGGTGCATAATTTGTGATATGCTATTATTTTAAATGAAACTAGACTCGAGTTAAATAGAAAATAAAATATACCCAGGCCAATATGTTTAAAAGAACTTCAGAATGACCAGAGACAAGGAGATTATGGTTCATGTGAAGCATCAGTTTGGGAAGTTTGAAGGGAAGACAGGAGGAATTATCTACAGTTCGGTTTAGTGTATGCCTGCATTTTAGAATCCCACCTCACGCACTGGCTGAGTTTCTAAACGTGCGCTGCAGGTCATTATTCAGGAGGAACTAGACTCCTGTGTTCCATCATGTGCCCAACAGACACTTGCAGTTTCCCTCTATTAGTTTTTAACCCCCCAGTTGCAACTTGATAGACACTTAATCTACAATGGCAAGAATGTTGTGGAGCTTGTTCTCCTCTGACTTCTAAGTTGGAAATGATAGAAAGATTTAGAAACAGAAATCATAATCTACTTTTCGTTTGCACGTAAGTGACTCTGTAGAGGACTTGGGGGTCAGGATGTGTGAGGTCCTCTACATACAAATGTCCTATGCATTCATCGTTCTTCAGGTATTCACTTCAGAAAGACATTCTAATAGTGACCCCTCCCCACCCTGGATCTCTGTACCTCTGCCTTGTGACTGTGTGCTGGCAGTGATGATGAAAACTTCAACCATGATTTACTCCCCTTGTTGCTTCATTCTTAATGAGCTATCAATAGTGATTTTGAGTAAGACTACAAAGTTACCCGAGAAAGAAATCCCAGGGTACTTTTCAAAATGCAAAAGCATAGTCTAATACTGTACGACTATCTCTGAATGTGTGTAGCTATCACTCCATCAGTACTCGGGCTTTTCTTGTGCTCCACATTTATACTGAAGCCAAGGTAGCTCTGAAACAAATCTGAGCGTGTTACTCTCCCACTTTGAAAGTCCAGGCATTCCTTCTGACCCCCAGACTCCAGCTTCCCTAGAGAGACCTACCAGGCCTGTGTCTGCTCCCAGGCCACTTCCTCAGCTCACTTCTACCTCTTCTTCCTCAGTCATTCTCACTTTGGTTTTCCTGGTTTGAATTCTGCAGGCTTCTTACTTTCCTGAAATGCCCCTCTGTCACGTTTCTGTCGGAATAACTTTTCTTCATTATTCAAGACTCATTATAAAATTTTTAACGTCCTTTCAGAATGCCAAGGCAGATTAAGTCTCAACTTCTCTGGACATTTAATAATAATTTTGTTTGTTATTTTACTACAGCCCTTATCAAGGCTTGTATTAAAATTCTTTTACATACTTAAATGACTTGAACATTGGTAACCTATAGATTTATTTTGGTTTTCCAGCACAAATAGCTGGTAGAGTGTATAATGCATAATAAATACATGAGAAATGGATAACTAAATGATACTGAAGGATAATGACAAACAAATTGGACTGGGAATTGGTAGGTCTGGGTTTTCTACTTGCCTGTTATTTCCATTGTGAGACCTGAGGTAATTTAATCTTACCTTTCCTAGATTTCAGCATTCATAATGAGTGCGTCCAATGGTTGATGTCTAAGGTCTCTTCTCATACAGGAAGTATGAAGTTTTGGCCCTTATATGGCTTGAGTATATCCAACAAATTATGTGTCGGGACCTTAATCCTCCACGTGACTCTGAGAACCGCAAGCCCTTGAGTCACGGGGCAGAGCTCTCTTGGATGGGTCATTGCCTTCTCACAGAGCTGGGTCAGCTACAGCGATATTACTCTATTTCTTGTTGCTATAGCAGAATACCTGTGACAGACTAACAGACAGAAAAAAGACGTTTGTTCCTGCTCATGGTTTTGAACACTGGGGAAAGTCGTAGTGATTTTAAAGAGTCATATAGTTCCTAAGTACATTTCACCAGGTCAGGTTCTCTGGAAACTCACAATTCCAATAAGCTTTAACTGATTAACCATCAAAGACTCTTCCAGATTTGGTAGGTCAGGCTATATTGAGAATAAATACTAAGACAGTAATGGAAATACTAGAATTTTTTTTAAAGAATCTATTCTCATCTTTAACCTCTGAGCAATTTGGAGAGTACAAAATATTTGATATATTTGCTATTCTTCCTTTGTTGAGGTTAATAGAATAGAAATCAGAGCATTCAAAGAAATATCAGGATGGCACATTAATAATTTGGCTTCATTATTTCATACATCAAACACATTCAGTGTCAGATTTAATTCTGTTAAAAATAAATTACCACATACTTTTCATAAAAATACGGAGTACTTTCTTTACTGCTCTAGCCATTAGTCCTCAGGGTAGTCAGCTAAGCTAGGTTTCTAGTTGTCTCATATTATATGCTTGTTTCCACCCACTTTGCTTCAATTTAAAAAATACCAGTTATCTAGGAAGTGGAGTGCTGTGGCCCCCTGCATACCAGTACTGTTCATATCTAATTATCATGTCAGAATTAACCCAGTGTAATCAAAACACTCTTGACAGTCTCAAATGTCCACAATTCACTTCCCCAGCTACTCTCTGTTTAAGTAAGTATCATTATTAACTCAAATTTTCAAGACAAAATATAGAGGCCATTCTAGAGTCTCCTTTCTCTCAACATGGGTCACCTTCTAACCTACAAGACAGCTTGCTATTTGGATATGGGCCCAATGTTCCCTCAAACATCCATGTGTTTGGGCTTCGGCTCCAGGGTGCTGACATGGGACCTGATGTAATCTTCAAGACAAGGGGTCAAGGAGGAGGTTCTTGGGTCCCTTGAAGGTCCTTCTCTCCCGCTCTCACATGGGCCCCAGCATTGCCATCTGCCAGATATCAGGTAGCTGAGAGGGTTTGGCCAGAACTGGGCTCTTTGCTTTTTGCCTTCCAATACTGTGAGCTAAACACATCTTTTCTTTGTGTGGTTAACATCTCAGGTACTTTGTCTTAGCAAAAAATGACTAACATACAGCTATTTTTTAAAATATATTGTAAAGCCAGTCACTGCTTACTATCTAGTTATGGTTCCTTCTGCGCTGGACACGCTTCTCACTTGCTGGTTCCCCATCCTCGAGGTCTCAGTCCCTGCCTCTTCTTCTGGAGAAACTGCTCTTCTGTCCCTGGCTAACAACCTGCCTATTAGAGTCATTCTAAATTAGGCTGTTTGTTCATTTACTTAGCACTTACTAGTACTCTATTTATTGACTTAGTAACTCTTAGTAATTTGTCAACAGGCTATCTCTAATGCAACCTCTGTAAGTAAAGCGATTCTGCCTTTCTGATTAATTGCTGTGTTCCACCTTTGTAGAATATATTTAATGTGTCATAATACCTCCAGAAGTATTTGTTAAATGAGCAAGTACATTTTTCTGTTATTGTAGATGAGCATTAGGAAAACAGGAAAAAACAGTTGATTAATAAGGACCTGAATACATATTTTCCCAATAACACAAAACCATTTGGTTTAGAAAGCAAACTTGTAATATATAGAGAGGAGCTAATATATGTATGTTTATGTCTGTCTATGTCTCTGTCTCTATTTCTTTCTGTGTCTAGCTCTAACTCTATCTCTACCCCGATCTTTCGCACTGCTTTCTTTTCTTCTTTGACAAGTTTATTGAGATAGTTTAAGAGTGAGAACATTCTACACTATTGATAGATCAATGAATTGATGGATCTAAAATAGACTGATAAATTAATCTATGCTGCCCAGAAGTACCTGCTAGGGTACTCCCAAATACTAGATAGCACTTTAAAATTGAGTAATTTGAAGATGGTTTAAAGAGGAAATTATCTGCAAGGTGTGAGCAGGGCTTAGGTAAAGCCTGAGGAGAACTCAGGTGCTAGTGACACAGGGCAGAGTCACCAGCCCTGCTCCTACAGTGCCACAGAGAGCTGTGCACAGAAAACAACTCCTGCAGTCACTGAGAGCTTCCACAGAAGGATGCATGGGGCCCATGAAGACCTGCAGGAAACAGCATTGGGTAAATAACTAGCTCCCTGCCTCCCCCCTGCTGCTGGGTCTATCACCGGCTGACTCCCATGGCAGAGGTCTACCAAGAAGCCTGGCGCAAGGCCCCTGCCTGGCTGGCTCCACCTGCCAGTGTGTAGGCGGGACTGCCGAGAGCCGCCAGGCCGTGAAGCGCACGTGAGATCTGCTACATCAGGAACATGCAAAGCCAGATACACCGTGTGAGCCGCCTAAGGAGCCAGCAGGGCCGGCGAGGCAGGGTCACCACACAGTGTGAAGGCTGGAGTTGGTGACAATCTAAGTCTCCTTCTGAAGTACAGACCTGTCCTCTTCTCTTCTGTAAATGAACAGAAAAATGCCAAGTCACAGAATCCCGTGGGAGGAGCAGTTTCAGGGCACAGAACCTTCTTCTGTCCTCCCACCCTGCCTCCTCTCCTCTGTGCCTTCTTTCTAGTCTTTTCTTCCTTCTTTTTGTTCCTCTTTCCTTCCTTTCACACGTGTCTTTCAGAAGGCTAGGTTGAAATGACACTGGTTAAACTCATAACATGTGCAAGCGGGTGCCAGTGGGAGCTGGTTGGTCCTGTGTCACAGCTGCATGCATCCTGGCGTACACACGGCCACCCTGCATGGTATGCAGAAGGCTGTCTTCCTAACAAAGCTTCACATTAAAGAAACAAGCAGATTTTAATAATGTTTTCGATGCACTGCCTAGGAAAATGCATGAGCAAGTGCACCTGGCAAGATTACATTTTCTAATTGGTGAGGAACCAAGCATTATGACAGAGAATCTGTATCAAATGGAATTACTACTCCCACACTATTATGGACCAAGGTGTTCGACAACTTCCCCTGGCAGTGTTTTAATGAGACTTTCACGCCACTCAAAAGGAATTATTGATATGTTCTTCTCCAGCATGACAAAGAAACCACCAGAAGTGATATGGTGATCTTATTGCAAGATAGAAAAACATAACAATATTTGGAAGTAGTTGCGCAAGTCACAAAATCAAAGCATAAAAAGTGGACAATCAAACAGACAGTACAAACAATTCTGTTTGAAGAATATTTAAAGTTTCTGTCTTCTTTCCTGAATCTTTGCTTGCCTTTATATGACCCAAAGAAGTTTGATAAGAAGACCCAGAATATTTTGCATAACTTTTCTGAGGTTGGGATCAACAGGTATACACAAAAAGAGCATGGCGGAATCAAACAACCCTAACCCAACTGGGAACCATATGGAAAGAAATCTCTCAAATCTGCTTAGACTCAGAGTTTGAACTAGGAATTCTCAACCGTGGAGTTATCAGGAAAATTATGAAGGAAAAAGGAGAATGAAAGAAAAGGGAAGAAAAGAGTAAGGGCAAGGGGAGGCCTGTGGTAAGAGCATGAAACAGCAGAGAAGTAGAGAAGGAAGAAAAAAGTTAGAGAGAGAGGGATTGGAAAAAATAGCAACCTGACCGGGAAACCAGCAGCTTAGAGACGGTGAAAAGATGCCACTGGCATTCTTTCTCCCAGCCAAGGATAAGGCAGTAACAAACAGTTCTCAGTAGTGGAATTCTGAAGAATTTTCTTCCCCTCTTGGCAACTTAAGACCAGCAAGGGAAACTCAAAATTATTTTGTCAAATGTACCATTAAAAGAAAAAAAATTGAAAATTGTTTTTATTTGCTAAATGTTAAACACCCAGATCATTAACATTTATAATGCAAAAATCTTCTGTGCCAGGTCTTAAATTATGATATGATCAATTTGATATTTTGCAATTTTAAATAACACCATTATAAAGGAAAACAAATGAATAGAAAGCAAATAAGTTAAGTAGAAATTGAGCCATAATAGATCAGGTTGCTTTATTTTTTCTCTAATCCTTTTCCCTTTAATCTATTTATAATATTATTGTTACTAAGAATACCACATGCACACACATACTAACACACTGCTTAGAGTACACACACACACGCACACACACATACTCACACACTGCTGTTCCTAAAAGAGGGGAACTAATGCCAATCCCTGGAGCTAGTTGTATGTAGGAGAGTTTGGTCCTTTTGACAGACTGTGTGACTGCTGATTGCTGATAAGGTGTGTGTGTGTGTGTGTGTGTGTGTGTGTATGTGTGTGTGTGTGTGTGTGTGTGTGAGTGATCTTAAAACAGCCTATTTACACACCTCAAAGCAAGTTTAAGATTCAAACACAGAAGTCAACACCTTAGTTTCTTTAAAAACATCCTTTTGTGAAAGAAGGCGAAAGAAATAACAGTACGTGCTATTCAGGGTCAGCCTCTGAGGGTAACGAATGGTTCATAAAATCTTGTTTCAATCGTCCTAAGCAGTAGGGTTTCCTTTGCTCTATTTGAGGAGCCAGTTTCATAAATAATTCTTTCTGTATGCATGGAAGTATTTTCTGACACTAGAATACAAAGTCTTTCCCCTTTTTTGTTTACCTAGTCTCAATTATTGTTTCCAAATTAAAAAAGAATCCTATATCTATCTAATTATGTATGTGAGCAGTAAACAAATGGCCAGAGATGGTTCTATTGTGTTGTGCATTTCCTGGATTAATACAAAGGGATCTGCCTGGTTGGTGTTCAGCGTGATGGGGTGTTAAGGCCTGTGGAAGGCAGGGCCGCCGTGCACAAGGGCATGTGCGGCCCTGAGTGGGTGGACTGGACAGTCGCCATACTAGCCCAGAAACGGCCCTACAGGGCTGCCAAATGGAGCCTGCGTTTAAGTAAATAGATTCATGGATAGTGAATTTCCTGACTGTAATTAGAAATCACAGTTGCCTGGCCAGTGTGCATCATTATCTCCACTTCTGGCTCCTTTGCCTTTGGATAACATAAATTTTCAGCAGGCTACTGCACTTTGAAAATTGTTAGAGCTAAGGTGCACTGATAATTTTTGGTGTGTTCTAAAAATCTAATCTGGTGGTATGCAGATACCATTTCATATATCTAATCTAAATCCCTTCAAACTGACTTTTGTAAGAGTAACAAGATGAGAATGTTTATAATTTCTGGAAAGGATTTAACACTATCAACAATTTTAAAACATGCCCTTAAACTTTGATCCCCAAATCACTGTTACTGGAAATTACTACAAAAGATAATAAATATCTTTTAGGTTTCTTTATAATTGAAAAGCAAATGCTGAAACTGAAACCAACATGAAAGGATCACTTAAATAAACAATGCTGTATCTATCATTCATTGGAATAGCATGCAATTGTCAGAAAGAATCATATTACCACAAAATGTTTAGTGATGGGAAGTGTATTTGAAATATAGTTTTAACTCCAGAAAACATATGACATATCTTTCTACTACTAGTAACTGCAGATCCAACCACAAGCCTTGTGCCTGAGCAGGAACACGAACAAAAACAGAAAAAACTTACTTTTAGACAAGAATGATGCAAGACATTTTCTCTCCTATGAAGTTCACAGTTGACATTTCACTGCATTGATTTTGAAAGGTTTAAATTTTTTAGACTTTCTGCCCCCTTTTAGTGTATTTTTAAATATATGTATTAACTTTACAAAATAATGGGTTTCCATTTGCTATTTCGAAACATGCATATAACATATTTTGATCATATAATATTTATACACATTTAAAAATTATACTGTCATCACACAAATACTTATTTTTGTCAGTATACATTCCCTCAATCTTTTTTATTCAAAATGCTTCACATGTGTAAGGAACAAGAGGAGAGAAGCAATGTTTACATGTGTGCAGGCAAACACACAAAATTGAACAGATAATACTTCAACTGTTACCGGAGATTACTCCTGAGTTTAGTGATTGTGAGTAACTTTAATTTTCTTCGTTTCCATTTCCTTTATCTTTAGGACTTTGTAAAATGAAGATACTTCATAATCAGAAAAGAGTTTTTTCTTTATATAATTCACTTCAAATAAAACATATAAATCTCAAACTGTAAAATAGTATTAATTTTCATTCCACTTCGGACTTCTGAGATCTGACTGTGTTAGCTGAGTTACAGATACAACAGAAACACTTAATCACTAGAAATGAGAAAGAACATGAACAAATGCGTCCATCGAAATAGACACTGGTCCACAATGTTATCAGCCTCTAAGTGAGTGTTTCTCTTGTATCATTGCATTTGTTAATACTACTGAGTAATGACAAATTACATTCATCAAAAAATCTGGTTTGGAAAAGGGTTACTTTTGGGACCAAAGCAATTCAAATTCCAACCATGTGCAGTGATTGGATTTGGGAAGCACTGAGCTTTCATGCCACTACTTAATGCGGACTCTCATCTTTGGAGATGCCCGGAAGCAGCTTCCGGGAGTACCCAGGAAGCTCTTCCCTGGAGATGATCCTGAGGCATCTCCTGTTCCAAAACGTCTTCAGAATCACCTTGGACAGGTTTGGCCTGCAGTTCTCCTGGGCCGGTCTCCCTGTCATTTTAATATGCAAGTTATATGAGACACGAGAGAGAGATTCCATTCAGCTAATCAAGTCTGCTGTGAAGAGGAAATTTAAGGAAATGACCTGAGCTTTTGGATCCAGATTCTCTAAGGGGCCACTCATCCACACTGCAGCTGGTAGAACCGTCACCTTTGCTAACCAAGTCGCTGTCTCATCCACTTCTAAATTGACCTGATAAAGCTGAACTCCACAAGTGGTAAACTATGACCAACACTTGGAATTTACTTCGTTTTTCTTTTTCTTTTGAAAATGTAGGTAGTATGAATTCAACCTAGTAATGAATGTCACTTTTCCTTCCAAAACATCATCTGTACCAAACTGTACAATTTGGCATCTGCTTTGACAGCTCTAGCAAGCAGTCTTTTATAGGAGACCATCTGCACAGTGTCTACATAAAGCAGAAAGAAAAAAAAACCAGGGCCTAGAAAAAAATGGTTGTTAAAGATGAACCTGAAGAGTGATAGTTTGTATCTGAAGGGTGAATGTGTGCTAATAGTTGAACTTTTGGGACAGATTCCTATACAGAATGATTTCAAGGACTGAGAACCTCCTTCGTGTGTTGAAATGATGAGAAAGAGATATTTAATAAACAACTACCAAAACTGGATTAAGGGGCAGGCTTTCTTTCATTAACTGGCTTGGTCTCCTGGGATAAGCTACTTGACCTCTCGTGTTCTGCTCTCTTTTCTGAGTTAACTGATTGTGTTTTCCTTGCCTAAGTCACTTAACACCTATTTGTCTACTTAATAGGCTCCCCATTTCTGAGAATTCTCTTTCAGTCTCTGCTATCAACTATCCAGTTTGCCTTTTCACAATGTACTCATTCCTTCTACCTCTGGTAGAAAGCCATTCCTCCAGTTGGATATTAACCTTTGTGTTTTGTATAGGGACTAGACGATTCTTACTCAGAATAATCTATTTTCCTGACCTCAGACATAAACTTGAGATCTCTTATCAATAGGAATTCCCCATCATGCATACAAGTACCCTGAGAAAATTATTCTATACAAACAGAAGAATGAATCAGATAAATTGACAAAAAGAAAAATTTAGATGATTCACTTGGATTCACTTTTTGTGGCCTTACGTGTCTTCCTGGACTTTAGAAGAGACTTTAGTATCCTCATACAGTGTTAGCATCTTTTTTCTTTTGGTTGTGTCACTGTAACAAAAGGAATGCTAACTAATTTTGCATTTTATGGTGTTTGGTTCCTACTTTACTGCTAGCTATCTTTAATTGGACATGCTATTTCTGAATCTTTGGTTCCCAATGGTTTCCCATATCCATTCGCTACTCAACAACCACAAATTACCCTGATGGAAAATTAAGATACTAAATTTAATTGCATTTGCATCTTATTCTGTTCTAACCTGTAAATGTTTCTACTAAGGTTAAGGTGTTATACTTAGGAATATGGAAAGAGCTAATATGTAATCTCTATACACACTTCGACACTGCACACATGGCTATAATATCTGTAAAATGCATCAATTCTTGATTCCAGCTTTAAAAGAAGCCTAGAAAACAGGATATGCGTGTTAAATTTTGGTTTTAACAAGTGATTCTGAGATTTCATATGGAGGTCACATTGTGCCTTGATAATGTGTGAAATTGTCCATGAAAAATGAAATTTAAACACAGGCTTATTTCTAGGCAGTTGGCAAAATCTTGTCTTTTTGGACCCAAAGTTGGCTTTTCCAGGAGAATAAAAGTACCTGATTGCTGTTATAAGCAAAATGTTTGAGGTGGATCTCATGGCCCATAGTTACTTAATGACAACAGTCAGGCTAAAGCTTTGAATGGGTAAACAAATGCTTGTGATGGAAACTGGGGATGGGACAGCCTGGCTATTCCTGTGCAATTTATTAATTCTCTGTCTTTATCCTTTCATCTTCCTGCACCAATATCTTTGGTCATATAGGTTGTTCTGTATGAAGTATATTTCCTGTTGTATAAAGCTCGGTTCCAACTCCATCCCTTGAAGAAACATTTTGGTCCACTTTATTGCACAGTGCTTTTCTCCTCCCGTGTGTAAAGTATTTGATATTGACCCTTTCAGTAAAATTTATGATAACTTATTATAGCTTGTGTTAGCCAGTATGGTGCTAATTACTATAATATATAAATTCCAAAATTAGAGTGGCTTAGTCTAACAGTCCAGTGCAAATTTCCAAGCACTCGATGACTTTCTTCCACACAGTGACTCGGTCATCTAAACTCCTCCCACCATGCTCTCCAATATTAACCCGAGTCTTGGAGTTTCCTGTCTCCTTATAACAGAGAAGAGAGTCAGCCACTTTGGTCTCAATAGCACAAACATGGCCTTTTCCATCTCTGCATGCAATGTGACTAGTTCCGCTGCCTAACCTGCACGGATGATGGATATCTAGCCACGGCTGAGGAGCCATTGTGAGAGCAGTTTTAAACTGTGGCGGTGGGGACCTGAAGTTTGATTCATGTTTAGCTGTCTTTGCCACGTGTTTCTTACACACAGTTACTCTTCACCTTCTCTATGTGGTACTTTTCAGGTCAGTGATTAAAATCCTTGACAGAGAACAATAGCTGTTACACAGTAATTTATCTCTGAACATATATCACTTTGAGGATATTTTATTCTCGTTAGATGTGTCTTGATTGATTTTTTATAAATTAGAGGGTCATTTTAGAGTTAAAATGATAAATTTCTCCAATGTGCCTGAATATCACTATTTTCTAGTTTGATGACTGCTAGCAACAAAAACATACATGGCATGGAAGGATTATCTTAAACACATGGAATCCTGCTTTCCTAAACAATATTTATTCCACAGATGTTTTTGCAACTCTAATGTGCCAAAAACTGTGCCAAATATTTTGGTGAAGGAGATGGAAATTGAACAGTCCCTGAAAATGGAGTGCTGGGTCAGACTGACAAGAAAATCAGGTATGAACGACCGTGATGTGGTGACCGGGAAGGCGCACACAGCATGGGCCTGGGTCTGTAGGAGAGCTCGGAGGGGGGCCCTTCGCGATACAGTCAGATTCATTCGGAGGAGCTCTACACAGAGGCCTCTCTTCACCCTGCTAAAATCAGAATCCCTGATGAAAATAACTGGCATATTACAACATGTTTTATCAAACATTCTCCTTATATTATGTCGTTTGCCCCAATCTTTTGAGACAAGTGTTATTGTCATTTCACTTTGGGAAATTAAAAGACTGAGACTAAGAGAATAAAAGCAAATTTACTAATATTATAAAGTACCTAAGGGGTGATATTTGGGAGTCATTTCTCAGACTGTAACGGACTTTGTATCTGTACGTTATGTACCTTTGTAGTGTATGAAGTACTTTCTTCAAGCTTTTGCGCTTGACATATGTGTGTATTGTGCGGTTTTGTGTATGATGTATTAGTGTTAAGTACTTTCTTAAGCTTTTGGCAGGGAGAGTCAGAAAAGCAGAGACATAATTTGAATATTTCTCTGTGTCTGCAGACATACTAAAGCCAGAGTGCCAATGACTGGCTAGGTTAGCATTCTGTAAGGCTGCACGTAACAGTTTAAAACATTAGGAAGTCATTATTAAGCTGCTTTTTTCCTGTGGGTGTGCTAACTAGTACCAAGATTATATATCTCTCCAAGTTATCAAAATATTGAGAACTAAATTAGGATTCAATTAACTGTTCTTTAAAAGAGCAAGAATTCAAGTCGAGACAAAGCCCTTCTTTGAGCATGTGCCTTTATAAACAGAAATTTGAAGTCCACACTTGCTCATGAGCATGCCATTAGGAAAACTATGCTAAAAATCCAGCAGGGTTACAGCTACACCTGCTGGTCTCTCCCTAAACTAGCAATTGGAATTTCAGCAGAAAGCTACTAAATGTGACACTGTAAGACAAAATTTAAAGTCTTCATATCAATTCATCTCACTTTTCAATAGATTTGCATTTACTCATGTGAGTTAAAAGATACCTTCCTACAAAAAAAATCACAAAAGGTTATCTTGCTTTCTATATGTGTCAGTATAGCTTTTCATATGTTAAATACAATGACACTAAATGCTCAGTTTTAGACTAAAATATAATGAGGCTTCTCTACGATTCAAAGCAGAAGTGGAATTACCAGTGATAGCAAAATGTGATAATGTCAGAGTCAATAAATCCAAGTATATTTATATAACACGTTGAATTGGAGAATATTGTTATCTTTCTCTATTTTCTTCTGACTAAAAACATAAGGGTCAAATTTAGTCTTCAGTGAGATTTCTAAGGAGAACTTTAACTTTAAGGGCTCATAGTTAGAACTTGCTTTCTGCATCTTTTATCTCTTTCTTCCCTTTTTCCCTTCCAGATTCTTCTGGCCTAGTTGGTCTCTCTGCCTTCTCATAAACCCAGGACAAACTACAGTGCATACGCAGCAATACCAGCCACAGCATCTTGGATTCGTTAAGAGATTTGCAGATGAGCTCAAACTCGTATTTCATGTCATTCCGGAAGTCCTCAGACTCAAGCGTGTCACATTTTCTGCACACAAGACTACAGGCATGTTTTACTCATTATCTGTTCTCATCTTTGAGACAGACACCTGCAACCCATTTCAGGGTCAGGCAAAATCCATGAAGTTGGCAGCCTACCATACACAGGCTTCTATATTTCTATATTAGCCCAGAATTTCAGAAGTTGCATGGTTCTGTACAGTTATTCAGTAGCCCATCAATGAAGGGTCTTCAGCTTGTGAGGTGTGTCCTTACTATTGGCGCATAAAGAGAATGTTGAAACTCATATAGCAACAATATTTTACTAGGTGTTTATAGCATATCACTTAAACTTTCAATCATTTTCTCAAAATGCTTGAGGAAACTGTCAGATGAGCTCAGAGCCGTAATATTTGATTGAGGTTACTGGATGGCCATGGACACAACCATATAACTCACCTGCAGTGAGAATTCAGAGGCAAAACAGTGGGGCTCACAGCATCAAAACAGGAAGCTTGGTTTTGTCACTGACTTTCAGGTGACCTTGGACAGTGATTTCATTTCTTGGTATATCTACTCTTTTGTTGGGGGGTGGGTACATCTACTCTTGAAGGAAGATAATTATGAACTGATAAATCATTTGCCCCTAAAAATATATGGTACAGATTGTATATGCCTTGTAGATCCTTTCCAGCTAGGACTTAAACAAATGCATTCTAAAAATAGGTGATAGGATATATCAGTGATAAGTGTGAAATATAGTCATCCCTGGGCTCTAAGGGGAATGGCACCAGAACACCAGCAGATACCAAAATGGAAGTGTACTTAGGTGTCTTAAAGTAGCATTATATTTACATACATCCTCCTCTGTACCTCACATCATTTGTAGATCATCATACACTTCAAATGTTCTGATTTCTAACTACTGGCTTAGGAGAGGATATTATCCTGGTGAGAGAATCTTCCTTGACCATAAAAATTCAACTTTTAAAGTAATTCAAAATGTTTTCCTCAAAACAGAATCGGTTTAGAGTTTAGAGATTACAAGGAGAATGTGTTAGTGAATTCTATCACAGCTTTCTTTCATATGCTCATCTTCTGTACTGTAACAAAGCTATTTTTAACTAACCAACCAGTAACCAAAAACCTGAAAATATAAATAAAAGAAGAAAGACACAAGGAGATTAAAATACTGTGTACTTGCAAAGGGAATTTTGTGAGTGATGAGTATCAACAATCAGTCACCACATTCTTCTCTCTTTTCTCATCACATTCTTCTTTTTAGTTCACAGAAAAAACAAATAGAAGTACTAAGTCAGAAATCAATCAGTCAGTTAACAATAACCTGGACACCAAATTCAGGGCCTCTCATATGGTCATATGATTTTAGAAATAGCAAGAATGATGCAGGAATGGGAACTGAGTCCAATGATGTCACATGCACATACGTGCATGCGTGCACACACACACATACCGAATTTCTTTTTTCTGAATATCACATTGTGATAAATGCATGATTATGAGCTGAATGATAGCAGTTTACGTCTCTTCATCTATTCTAGGTCATAAATGTCACATCTGACTCAAACTGTTCTTTCCCTCCCATGGCCAAGAGAAAGAGAAACATTGCAAAGTGTCTACCAAACAGCAGAAAGGTATTGAGAACACACATTGGAAAGTAAAGTTATACAGATATGTGTGAGATAGAATCTGTGTTGGCTGGTAATTTACAGCCCAGAAAGGCAAACAGTAGTTCCTATGTTTTTAAGCCATGACATAGAAAGAGATCACCATGCAAAAATACCACAACATAAGTTAGGATAATAATGGAAGAGCAAAGAGAGTAGACAGTGCGGGAGTTTCTGGGGGCTAGGGCTGGAAAAGATGTGAGGCAGCAGGTCAAGATAATTCTCAAGGGAGAATTCTGAGTTAAGTATTGAAGGGTGGGTAAGGGTGGGGTGATAAAGAGTCATCCAGGTATGGTGAGAGCTAATAGCGAAGCTGCCATGTCAGTTACAAGAAAAGCAGTGACGGAGACCAAAGGAGAACCCGGCCAGAGTCAGTGACTCAGCCTCACTGGTAACTCCCACTCTTACCTTAAGTTAATTAATTGGTTTGCTGGTGAGCTGCAGAAATCCACCATCACTCCCCACTTTTCTACTTACTGGGCATAGCAGCAGCCAAGTCATCAGAGGATGGCATTGTGATAGGTCCCTGGCATTTCTCCAAGGCCTCTTCTTTGGGAGCTATCTATCTTTAGCTTGTCACATTATCCCACCCTATTGATATTGTCTCTTAATTACCCCAAAGACCCACCTCTTTGGAAAAGTATCTGAGGTTTTTAGAAAACAGGGCTTTTTGTATTGACATCCCAATCCATTTTATCATTTAACTGCAGAAAGTCGAAGGAGGAGAGAAGATTAAATACTTTCAAAAACGGCAAAGAACATTATGGAAATGTATAAGGAATGCTGCGTTTAAGATGACAATTAAAGCCAAAGTACAGTGGGCAGCAAAGCAAGTTATTCTACAAGTGCTCTAGGAAGAGACGCACAAGGCTATTTGTAAAGATAAATACACCATGCTAAATACAACATTCAGGACAAAAAAAATCAAATTTCTGAGGTGAGTGTTTTTATAATTTTGGATAGGACATAATTAGAGAGGCACAGTGGTGCCAAGTCCTGGGAATATTTACTCTGCCCTCAAATTTTCTTCTGAGACAGTTCTGCATTGTGTGTTCTCATTGGGTGTTCTCATTGTTTCTGTCAAATGTCTAAAGGGTTTTTCTCAAGGATAGCCTGCCATTCCCTATGTAGAATGAGGAAAGGATGCCATAAATAAGCTTACACTGCCTGAGGGTTAGGTGCAATGCACAAAACTAATTTTGGACCATTCAAGGTTTGAGATAGAACAGTCAAAGAGAGTAGAACTTCCTTCATTAACAGCTGGTACTGATCTGAGAAAGTTTAGGCCTAGCCTGGCCTGGAAGGGTTAGAAAAATAGGGGAGGATAGAGTTTCTTTAGAGCTGAGTCAACTGGGATATGCTGTCTTTAGACTAGTGACAAAAGGGATGGATAGAGCAAGAAATTTTAAGCACAGGGTAGGAGATGGTCTGCATGCTGTTGCTATGGCCTCTGTGTTCTTGAAGGTCTCTTTTCTCAGGCTTCAGGTCTAAGATTTCACTTGCCTCATCTTAGGGGCCTGGAGCTTTGCCTGTCTGTCATTAACCAGGACAATATACGCAAATACGTCTTTGTCCACGGCCTGTCTTAGGGCCCGAGTCTACCATGACACCACGGCAGCCATTCGGGCGCGAGTGCCTCTCCTTTCTGGGCTCTGGCTCTGGGAGTGATAGTGCCCTGCCCTGTTTCCAGCTCACACCAAGGTCAGGGCTGCCAGCCGCTGATTAGGAGCCTCCCAGGGGCCTTCCTGCAGCCTGTCTTCTCCCCTCTGCCCCACCTCTTTTCCACTTTCCAGAATCCCCTCCCTCTTCCTGTTATTGTGCTGTGCACTTCTGATAAGATTGCATTTGTCCCTATGAAGAGGAATTTTTCTTTCCTGCATGTGAATGTTTTTCAAAGACATGCTAATGATCAGAGAGTTCTGCCCTCATGCCAGATAATTTACACTGAGTGTTGAGCGATCCGAGAGAGGAACAAGTGGTCTCAGGAGGTCCCTGCTTTTCTTTTATCACTTAAGAAACATTTCACAAATTATCACCAAACTTCTGATGCTGAATCCCAAATTACAGCGCCAGGAACTGCACCTTGTAAACTACGGCTAAGAGTTCAGTCATGAAGGGGGAGCCAAGAGATACGGGTTCCAGTGATGATTCCCCTGTCCATGGTTGCAGGTGAATTAGTCCATAGCTAGACTCAGTTTCTTCAGTTGTAAAATGTGGACATTTTTACCTGCCTCAGAGTTCTTGGGAGGGCTAATGAGGTAGCCTATTAATCTTGCTTTCTAAGTGGAAAATTTAAATAAAATGAAGTTTGATCACTGTCATGGTTTATGTCAGTGGCTCCCAAGCCTCATGCAATTATGGATTCAACCAAATCTAGCATTTGTGATTGGTTCTTTGTCTAGCACTTGGATTGGTGGTGTGAGTGTTTCACCTGCCCAGGGGTGGAGCCACGATATGATTATTCTGTGGGAGGAAGATGTCTCTCTCTCTCTCTCTCTCTCTGGTTCATGCCTTGCTGTTTGCAGTGGCCGTGAATGGCTGTCCCACCATGCTACCCTGCTGCTCATAGTCAACTGAGCATGGACTGAAACCTCCAACCTGTAAGAAATAAACCTTCCCTTCCCTAACTTTGGGTGTCAGGTATTTTGTCTCAACAATGAGTAAAAAGTAAATAAGCCAATCACCTAACCATGTATAAACTGTGACTAAATATTAATTATAAGAACTCTAAGCAACATCTCCTTCCAGGGCTTTTAGCAAATTCAGGCATCAGTTTTCTTCTCACAGTTAGCTCCAAATCTTTTCTTAGCATTCAAACCTTGATTAAAAGTACTGTAGAAACCTGCTCAAGCTCTCCCAAACAGGAAATAGGCCTCCAGGATCATTATCTAAATGATACCATTAAGACCCAGGACTGATTTGTTTAAGATAATTCTCTTTATTTCCTTTCTTCATTCTTCCCTTCTGTTTCTCTCCTTCCTTCCTGCCTTCCTTTCTTCCTTCCACTCATTTTCTCTTTTTCTGTGTTTAAGATGAATAAAAGAAAATTTTTATAAATACACACGCAATAAAATGATCGCTGCAGTCAAATTAATATATTCAGCATATTCTATGTATGTGATAAGAGGACCTAAAAATCTGTTCTCTCAGTGAGTACTTACACATTTTTTTCCTGATTCCATAGGTGATTTCATCACTTTGTTAGTTTTTTCTTTTCCTGTGCAGAAGATTTTTAATTTCATATGGTACCAGTTTTTGATTCCTGATGTGATTTCTTGTGCAATTAGGGTTTTGTTCAGGAAGTCCTTGCCTATGTCTTTACCTATTTTATTTTGAATCTGATAGTTTCTGTTCGAATATCTATTTTGATTTTAGTTTAGTACATGGTGAGAAATATGCTTCAGTCTTCTGGATGTGAATAATGAATTTTCCCAACACTGGTTACTAGAGAGGTTATAGTTTTCCACCCCTTTGTCAAATGATCTAACTGAACATGTTTGTGGTTCTTTCTGCATCCTGGACCCTTTTCCATTGATCGACATGTCTGTTTTTGGTCCCCTACAATGCTATTTTTGTTACTGTGGCCTTGTAATAGAATAAAAATGTACAACTGTGATATCTCCTGCTTTTCTCTTATTACCAAGGATTGCTTTTAATATTCTGGGGCTCTTCTGGTTCCATATGTGTTCTAGGAGTGTTTTTTTTTCTATTTCTGTTAGGAATGTTGTTGATATTTTGACTGGAATTGCATTAATTCTATTTATAAGTTTTAGAAGTTTGGTCAATTTAACTGTATTGATTTTGCTTCAAAGAACAAAAGATATCTGTTTATTTTCTGATGTCTTCTTTGGTCTCCTTTTAATAAATACTGTAGCTTTTATTGTAGAGTTCTTTTATTTTGTTTGTTAGGGTGATTCATAAGTATTTAATTTTTCTTGATGTTACTGAGAATGATACTGTGTTTTTCATTTCTTTCTTGGTGGCTTCATTATTGGTATATGAGACACTATTGATTTTTGTGTGTTGATTCTGTATTGTGATATATTGCTGAATTTGGTTATTAATTCCATACATAT
Source organism: Dolichotis patagonum (assembly GCA_004027295.1). NCBI lineage: Eukaryota > Metazoa > Chordata > Mammalia > Rodentia > Caviidae > Dolichotis > Dolichotis patagonum. The sequence continues at coordinate 5,315 of PVJX010009633.1, read as the reverse complement.
TTTGGTGAAATTTGGGGCTCTTCTATGTAAACAGCCATGTCATCTGCAAATAATGACAATTTGATGTCTTTTTTTCCCTAATACATATCTGTTTTATATCTTTCCCTTGCCTGAACGTACTGGCAAATGTTTCAAGGACTATATTGCCTAGGAGTAATGATAGTGGACATCCTTGTCTCATTCCTAACTTTAAAAGGAAAGTTTTCAGTTTTCCCCCATGTACTTTGTTATAAAAATATCAGATCGGGATAAGGTCCTTCTATACTTATTTTCTTCAGGGATTTTGTTATGAATGGATGCTGGATTTTTAGAAATATTTTTCTTGCATCTATGAGATGACGCTGTAGTATCTTACATTTACTGATTTGCATATGTGGAACCATACTTGTATTGTTGGGAGGATGCCTTCTTGGTCATGATTTGTAATCTTTTCCATGCTTTGTTGTCTTATCTTTGTTAGCATCTTGTTGAATATTTTGTGTCTAAATTCATTGAGGAGATTGACATGTAGTTTTCTTGTTTGATTGGATCCTTGTCTGGCTTTGGAATCAGAGTGAAGCTAGCTAGATTCCAGGAATGATTTGGGGGAGTATTCATTCTCTTTTAATTTCATTAAAGAGATTGAGGAGTATTAGCATTATATCTTCCTGAAGTTCTTGTAGAATTCAGTAGTGAATCCATTATACCTCGGGCAATTTCTGGTTGGTAAACTTTTTAATACTACTTCAATTTTATTGCCTCTTATTGGATTTTCAGAGTATATATTTTTGCTAATTCATGTGTATAATAATTTATCCAGTTTTTCTGGATTCTCCAATATATTGAACCATGGGTTTTTCTCTTTTTTTTCCATTTTATTTTAAAGAGAATAAGACAAAAGAGGTCAGAACAGAGCAGATCGGAACCGGACAACATAGGCAACACAATACTTAACATTAAGACAACCAAACATTAACAATCGTTATCACAATATTTCTTTCTTTGCTATAGTTGAGCATAGTTTCAAATACAATAATATCAAAAATAGCAAAACAGTATAAAACTATTCAAAGAGTGAAAGAATTACAGGGCATTCTGAACCAAATAACAAAGAATGATCAATGGGTACTATAATATCTCATTTTCAATAAAAAATTTTGTTTATACTTTCACACATATTCAAATCCCAATAAGATACAATGTGATAGATAGAACCAATGTGAATAGAAAAATAGAAGCTTGGTAGGACTTCTAAGAAGGACAGTATTAAATCAGCAATAGCTGTCATAATGTTTTGTTCTCTTCAAAATAGCTGTTCATACCATCACACATAATAAAGTCAAACAAAACAGAATAAAACCATTCCAACTGATGAATGAAAACATTGAAAGGCTTCAAAGCTATGAGATGGGGACTCTTTATTACCATAAAATCTTATATACTCTTACCAACTCAAATACTAGGGAGACTATACGGTATTTACACATGTGAGTTTGGTTTATTTTGCTTATGAGTATGGTCTCAAGTTGTGTCCATTTATTTATAAATATCTGAATGTGATCATTCTTTATAGCTGAGTAGTACTCCATTGTATAGAAATACTACAACTTTTTTAACCATTCCTCAGTTGATGGGCACTTAGGTTGTTTCCAAGATGTGGCTATTACAAATTGTGCTGATATAAACATGGGTGCACATATATCACTGTGGTATGATGTTTTCAGTTTTCTGGGAAGATACCTAGAGGTGGAATAGCTGGGTCAAATGGGACCTCCAGACCCAGCTTTTTGAGGAATCTCCAGACTGACCTCCATAGTGGTTGCACAAGTCTACACTCCCACCAAAAGTGCAGAAGAGTTCCTTTTTCCCCACAGCCTCTCCAACACTTGTTGTTGGTAGTGTTTTCTATCCTGGCCAATCTTTCTGGAGTGAGATGGAATCTCAGTGTGGTTTTAATTTGCATTTCTCTCATGACTAATGATGATGAACATTTTTTCATGTATTTATTTGCCATTCTTATTTCTTCATCTGAGAACTGTGTATTCATTTCCGATGCCCATTTTTGGATTGGGTCTTTCAATTTTGAGGGTCTGATTTTTTTTAATTCTTTATAAGTTCTAGACAGAAGTCCTTTGTCTGAGGCGCTGTCCATGAAGATTTTTTCCCAATTTATGGGTTTTCTTTTCACTCTGCTGGAAATCTCTTTTGACGTGCAGAAATTCTTTAATAAGATGTGGTCCCAGTTATTGATTTTGGGAAGTATTTCCCGTGTAGTTTGATTCTTGTTCATGAATTCTCTTCCTACCCCTATATCTTTGAGATTTTTACCCACCTTCTCTTCCAGCAGATTTAGTGTTTCTGTTTTAATATTTAGATCTTTGATCCATTCAGATTTTAATTTAGTACATGGTGATAGGCATGGTTCTAGTTTTAGTCTTCTGCATATGGATAGCCAGTTTTTCCAGCACCATTTGTTAAAGAGACTGTCATTCTTCCAGTGAGCATGTTTGGCTCCTTTATCAAAGATAAGGTGGTTGAGTGAGTTTGTGGTTGTGGTTGTATCTTCCAATCTATTCCACTGATCTTCAGGTCTGTTTTTATTCCAGTACCATGTTGATTTTATTACTATACCTTTGTAGTATAATTTCAAGTCAGGGATTGTGATACCTTGCCTTTGTTGCTTATTCTAGGTCTCTTCTGGTTCCAAATGAATTTTACAAGTGATTTCTCTAGATCTATGAGGTATGTTAATGGTATTTTGATTGGGATTGTGTTGAATCTGTATAGTAATTTTGGGAGAATGGCCATTTTCACAATGTTTGTTTTTCCTATCCATGAACAGGGGATGTCTTTCCATTTTCTGAGGTCCTCTTTGATTTACTTTTTCAGGGTATTATAATTTTCACTGTATAGGTCTTTTACTTCTTTTGTGAGATTAATTCCTAAGTATTTCATTTTTTTGATTGCTAGTGTGAAGGGTGTGGCTTCTCTTATTTCTCTCTCAGTACTTTTGTTGTTAGTGTATAGAAATGCTATCGATTTTTGAGTATTGACTTTGTATCCAGCTACATTGCTGAATTTATTTATTATATCTAGGAGTCTTTCAATAGAGTTTTGGGGGTCTTCTATGTAATGTATCATGTCATCTGCAAATAATGATAATTTAACTTCCTCTTTTCCTATCTTTACTCCTTTTATTTCTCTTTCCTGTCTTATTGCTCTCACTGGTATTTCCAGTACTATGTTGAATAGGAGCGGTGACAGGGGACATCCTTATCTTGTGCCTGATTTTAAGGTAAAGGCTTTCAGTTCTTGACCATTTTATATGATGCTGGCTGTTGGTTTGTCACAGATGGCCTTTATCATATTGAGGTAAAGACCTTCTTTTCCAATTCTCTGTAACGTTCTTATCATGAATGAGTGTTGGACCTTATCAAAGGCTTTTTCTGCATCTATAGAGCTGATCATGTGGTTCTTACTTTTGGCTCTATTGATATGGTGAATTACATTTATTGTTTTGCGTATGTTGAACCATCCCTGCATTCCTGGGATGAATCCCACTTGGTCATGTTGCATAATCTTCTTGATTATTTGCTGCATCCTGTTTGCCAATATTTTATTGAGAATTTTTGCATCTATGTTCATTAGGGAGACTGGCCTATAGTTCTCTTTTTTAGTTGGGTCTTTCTCTGGTTTTTGGTACTAGAGTGATATTTGCTTCCAGGAATGACTTAGGAAGAATTGCTTCCCTTTCAATTTCATTGAAAAGTTTGAGGAGTGTCGGAATTAAGTCTGTATTTCTTGTAGAATTCTGCAGTGAATCCGTCTGGGTCTGGGCTCTTCTTTGTTGGCAAGGACTTAATTACATTTTCAATTTCAGTAATAGAAATTGGGTTGTTCAGCATTTTTACATCTTCCTGATCCATCTTTGTTAGTTCATATGTACCTAGGAATCTCTCTCTTTCTTCTGTATTATCAAACCTATGATAGTAGAGGTTTTCGAAATAGGTGTTGACGATCTTCTGTATTTCCACTAGTCTGTAGTAATTTCACCTTTTTCATTCCTTATTGCTTGAATTTGAGTTTTTCTTTTTTTTAATAAGGTTGGCCAGGGGCTTATCAATTTTATTTATTCTTTCAAAGAACCAACTCTTTGATTCATTGATCCTTTGTACTGTTTTCTTAGTCTCTATTGCATTAATTTCTGCTCTGATCTTTATAATTTCCTCTCTTCTTTTGGCTTTGGGCTTGGCTTGTTCTTCTTTTTCTAGATGTTTGAGTTGTAGCATCAGGTTGTTTATTTGTGTTCATTCTGTCTTCCTGATGTGGGAACTCAATGCAATAAATTTTCCTCTTAGGACTGCTTTCATTGCATCCCACAAAATCTGGTAAGTTGTGTTTGTATTTTCATTTGCTTGTAGATATTGTTTAATTTCTTCTTTAATTTACTCTGTGACCCACTGCTTGCTCAAGAGTGTATTACTCAGTTTCTATGTGTTTGTGAGGTTTTTTCAGTTGCTTTTATTGTTAGTTTCTAGTTTCACAGCACTATGATCCAATAACATGCATGGGATAATTTCAATTCTTTTTCATTTACGTAAATATGTTCTGTGGCTAGTATATGGTCTATTTTAGAGAAAGTCCCATGTACTGCTGAGAAGAAGGTATATTCTGATGTTGTTGGATGGAACACTCTGTATACATCTATCAAGTCCATTTGTTCTTAGGTGTGATTCAGTTCTGTTATGTCTTTGCTGATTTTCTGTCTAGTTGACCTGTCTCATTGTGTCAATGGTGTGTTAAAGTCTCCTGTTATAATTGTATTATTGCTTATTTGATTTTTCATTTCTGTGAGTATTTGCTTTATATAGCCGGGTGCTCTGAAATTTGGTGCATATATATTTAAGATTGTTATCTCTACCTCTTGAAGTTTTCCCCTAACTAGTATTTAGTGATCTTCTTTATCTCTTTGGATGATTCTTGGTTTGAAATTCACATTGTCTGCAAGCAGGATTGCTACTCCCGCTTTTTTTTTTGTTTCCTGTTGCATGAAGTATTGTTTTCCATCCCTTGACTTTCAGTCTATGAGTGTCCTTTTGGGTTAGATGGATTTCTTGTAGACAGCATATGGTTGGATGTTGTTTCTTGATCCATTCTGCCTGTCTGTTTCTTTTGATTGGTGAGTTGAGGCCATTTACATTAATGGTTGTAACTGTTATATATTGGTTTATTGTTGACATGTTATCTTTCTGCTGTTGTGTCTTTAGCTTTCCATTCTGTTTAATTGTCTGCCTTGCTTGGTGGTTTTATCCCATGTATATCTAGAATGTCTTTCA
>PVJX010009632.1:6729-60416 GCA_004027295.1 Dolichotis patagonum | reverse complement strand
GAGGGTGCTGTGCTCGCTGATCTTATCTTCACTAATAGTAGCTCCAGGACCTCTTATTCAAGCGGGTTTTTGCGCTTTAGTTTCTTTCTGGGTTGTGAGAGTCTATCTCTCTCTGTTTGGGTCTCTCCAGGGTGTTTTATTCTCGCATTTGAGCTGTCTCTCTCAGAGAGGGTCTCTCTCCTGCTACCTACCAGTCCGCCATCTTGTCTCTTCACAACCAAGTATTTTTAAAAAGTCCTTTGCTCATTGAATGGATATGCCACTTTTGCAATATATTGGGTTTCTATATGTAGTTAGTGCTATTCTAGTCTATATTCTCCTCTATTGATTAAATTTCTTTTCTCATCTCAGTACCTTTCTACTTTGAGTATAGTGGCTTTATGATACATTTTTAATTTTTGAAAATATCTGGTATATTTTTCATAATTTTCTTGTTGTTCTTAGATATTTGTTTTTTCATAGGCACTTTAATATATTTTGATCCACTTATAAAATATACTGTTTGGTTTTTAACTAGTATTTTATTACAATCCACATTAATTTGAGAGAAAAATTATTTTATGAAGTTGCTTTTCAAGAATCATAATAGTAGCCAGGTGCAGTGGTGCACACTTGTACACTCAGCTACACAGAAGGATTGTAAGCTCTTGGTCAACCTGGGCAATTTAGGGAGACTCTATCATGAAATAAAAAAAATTTTAAAGGCCTGAGAATTTAGCTCAAGGATAGAGCATTTGCTGAGCATGAGTTCAATCTCCATTACAAAAAAAAAATATTGTGCTAATATATCTCTGCATTTTTCAGTTTTATTCGAGGGACTTTTTTAAAAAATTGATTCCTAGGTATTTTGCAGTCTCATTTTTGTTGTCAATGAGTTACTTTTCTATATGCACTTTTAAAAAGCATGTGGAAGAAGCTTTTGTTTTTATTTTCTTGTATATAATGATCTTATCATATTGATAATTTTTGACTTATAGAAAACTAGAATCTGTTGGGTTTATCTGAGGCACTTTTGTGTCATTTGCCAATACTTATACTAAGTATTTCATTTTCTCATTTTCTTTTACCTTAACCAAAGCATTAAAAGCACAATGATGATACAGATGTCTTTGCCTTCTTAATGAACTTTCTGGAAAAGGCCTTAGCATTTCACCATTTAGTATAATATTTACTATTTGTGTTTTTTTTGTATCATATTTAAGTCTTTTGTTTAGAGTTTTCATTTGGATTCACCTGAATTTTGCTTAAAACATTTTTTATCTTTCTTTGTATTTTGCATTTATCAGTTACTTAAACAGCATGAGAAAGATATGTTTTTTCAAGAGATTTTAGAACTCAGCTAGAAAACCATCTGGACCTGAAACTTAAAAAACATCAATGGCAGATCTTTTTTTTTTATTTTAAAGGGGGTAAAATTAAATACAACAAAACAGAGCAAAACAGGACATAAGAAAGCATAAATTTCAAAGCTAGACAACCAGCTATTGTCTCTTGTTTCTTCCAAATAGTTGTCCATATCTTTGCATACAGAGAATTCATACAATACAACATAGTCAACCTCTCAAAAGATGTCCAGATCACCTGCTCCCATTTTCTACCGGGGGGGCGGGGGATGGGGACAGGGACAGGGACAGGGACGCAATGACACAGGATGTTTGATGTCCCAGCAGGCTCACAGCCCCTCACCAGGGAGGGGAGTAGTTGCTTGGTTCCCTGGTGCCCTAGGTCCCAGCATGGCGCAGGTCCCAGGGGACTCTGGTGTCTTCCTCTCCGGGCCTGGGCCTGCTGAGTGACAGATCTTTAACCACTTTTCTAATCTGGTCTAAAGTTACCAATTTCTTGATTTTTTGTTTTTTTACTTTCTGGGTTAAATTAGATACTATTTAATAAAATTTTCAGTATGCATCCCACTGTTCCCTTAGAATTACTGTAATAGCTGGCTTGTAACATATAGGAACTGGCTTGCCAATTATGTGCATTTTCTTGCCTGTCACGGGTTTAGTGGATAAACAACAGTAGCTTAAAATCCACCATAGTGAGAGTTTTTTTTTTAAATTTTATTTAAAGAGAAAAAAAAACCCAACCAGACAAAGCAGAAAAATGGTAGCAACAATACAGAATTCCAAAGGGAAAAAAAATAAAAGAACCAAAAACAAACAAACAGACAGACAAAAAACCCCAAAACAACAACAACAAATAAAAAACAAAAACACTAAGAAATCGCCACTTGATACATTACATACTCTCATCATTGGAAATAGTTGTTCAAGTTACAAAGTAAAAGCATACAAAGTAGACATTCAAACAATGAGACTGTTAACAGTTCTGTTCAACCATCTAACAAAAACATTAATATGGTCATCTAACACACTTAAACATAAATGCAATTTTATCCTTTAGAGCACTTTCTTTTCCTCTCTTTTTTACCATAGCAATTACACATTTTGGGTTTTATTACTCCTACATTTCTTACTACTTTTTACACTAGAGAAACAATGTGATATTTATAAATATGATTCTTATTTATTTCACTAATGAGGATGGTCTCAGGTTGACTCCATTTCCCTATGAAGGCCTCAAGATCATCCTTTTTTATAGCTGAGTAGTATTCCATTGTGTAAAAATACCACATCTTTTTCATCCACTCTGCAGTTGATGGGCATCTTGGTTGTTTCCAAGATTTAGCTATCACAAATTGGGCTGCTATAAACATAGGTGCACATATATCACATAGTGAGAGTTTTAACACTACAGAAATCAGTAAGCACCACAAATTATGGCCAGTTGCTAAATATTTACTGGCACAAAGTTGTATGTATCCTTTGCCATTGTTACTGTTGTATTCTTTTTGTTTTGTTTAGTTCTCCTTTCCTTAATAGAATTTTCCAAGAACCACCTTTCACTTTTAATTATCCTTTTCTGGTAGCTTCTTTTTTATTTCATTGATTACAGCATTTTAAAAATGAGCTCCCTCCTCCAAATCACTTTTAGTTTGCTTTTTAATTTTGAGACAGAGTCTTACTTGTTTGCTAAATTGCCCAGATTGGGCTTGAATTTACTATCCTCCTGTCTCAGTCTCCAGTCATGCTGGGATTACAGGTGTTTTCCATCATACCAGCCTAGTTCCTTAAATTAGGTGCTTAATTCATTTGTTTGCAATCTCCATACATTTTCCTGAGTAGAGATTTAACCATTTTCCACAGGTTTTATATTAAATGTGTGCCTTTTTATTATTTTATATAAAATTAACAATTTTAGTTTTGATTTCTTATTTGATTCCAAGATTATTTAGGAGTATTTTTCTTAATTTCCAAAATGCTTAAGGATTTGTTTTATTCTTATTTCATAGGATAATAATCAGCGTTGGTAGGCTATTCCTTACTTTTCTGAGTGTACCTGTATTATGTTTTTTGCAATTGAATACGTGATTGATTTTAAATATTCTGTTAATATAAGAAAAGGCTATATTTTCTATAAGGTACAAAGTTCTATACATAGACATTAAGTTGATTTGTTGCTAGTTTTTTTTCAAGTTTTCTATAATCTTGCTTATTTTTTTTTACTTGACCTATTTCATACTATAACTACATCTTATTTTCTCATCCGTTCTCCATTTCTGTATTGCTAGGGATCTAACTCCTTGCCTCACACATGCTAGTGTTTACTCCCTGAACTGCACCCTAGTCCTATTTTTGAGAATTTGTTTCCTTGAAGTGAAATTGTCAATTTAAAGTTTAAAGTTATTGATACATAGTGTCAACGATCTCTATTAGGCAGTTTATACTCACACCAGAAGGGTACCAGGGAGGAGATGTGGCTTTCATATTTTCCTTTACAATGCTGTTACAGAATGCTACTGAATTCAGTCATACACACCTAGCATTTTTGGTCATCTCTCTAAGAGAGTAGTTCATGAGTGCCAGGCTGTAGGTAAGAGCAGGAACTCCCACTGAGTTAGTGATAGTCATGACAAAACTGACAGATGTCATCTTGTCGGTCTAGTGTCCCTGTTGCAAATCAGACTGTTGAGTCTTTAGAACTTGGGTTGCTTCAGTACAGGAGGAAGTCAGAAGAATCTGGAGTAATTTTGATTAAGAAATTGAATATTATCATGTTAGGCTTAAGTATTTCCTTCACAATTCTTGAAATCCCTACCTTCCCTCGGTTTCTTGCTGTTTGTTCTATCCAGTAGTGTGACCTTTTCTTTTCTCCAGTGTTGCCTTCAAATCTGTTGTCTGAGACACTGAAGTTCACAATGCTGTGTGAATGTATGAAAACCATTGAGAGATCTGTATTTTCATAAAGGATTTACATTCTTGAGGTAGAATTGTGTTAGTAATTAGCGTAGAAGGGATGCATAGTATTGATGAGATCTTCTGCATTTTCATTGTGAATCAGCAGTGATTATTTATTAGAAATATATATAGCCTTAAAAAATTAGTATCACATTCTTCTTTATGAAGTAACCAATTCAAGGAAATAAACTGTAAACGCACATTTTTAAAAGTATAAGTGGAAAAATTTAAATATGGAACAAGTATTTTATGAGTAATATTAGGGAATTATTTTAATTATTGTGATTGATTATGTAATAAAATTTCCTTTTGTTTTTGAAATGCAAAGGGAAGTATTAACTGTGAAATAATATGATCTCTTGGATTTGCTTTAAAATACTCCAACAAAAAAGGGAGGAAAATAGATCAAAGAAACATAGAAAAATTTTGATGGTTTTTGAAGCTGGGTGATGCACATATGGGGTTTCATCATATGTTCTAGTTTTAAATATTCTTAGAAAATTTCATAATAAAAATATTTAAGATGGTAATAGTAATGTATTTTTACTGCAATCAATTGAAAACACCAAAATGTATAAAAACATTTTAAAGCCTTGCCTATTCTTTCTCTAGTGAAAGTCTACAGCCTCACTTATATTTTTGTCTACCAAACTCATTTTTATATCAAAGTCTTATATTCCCATCCCTAGGACTAGCCTAGTTTTCTCTCCAATTTATCATCCTTTTTGCCACATAGTTTGAAGCTCCTCAGTGAGGAAAATGTGACAACAGAGAAAGATTCAAGTGCAAGCTAATCCTGTCTAAAGAAAACCACAGGAAATTGGCTGAATCCTTTGTGGGAAATATTTGGAGTCTGGCACTGAGGATGTAGGTGAGATCAGAACTGGTAACAGATCACAGACCTGAAGTGCTAACAACGGATTTAGACCAAAGTAATTGAATAAGTTATTTCACTATCCAAATCAGGACAACCAGCCTTTTAGGTTCTAAGAAGAATGATTTATCTGATTTTATAGTGGTAGTCATTTAATCTTCAAATTATTTATGAAAATTTTCATGTACATATGTATATACAAGTTATAATCTCCCAACCAGTCTCAAATAACCAACAAAACATTATCGAAGTATTCACTGTAAATGATAAACCTAGAGTTAAAATGCTAGCTATTCTGTATTACAGTAAGAGAAGTGAGTAGAAACATGGATCAAAGCCTGAATTTAAGCTTTCTGGAAAAGCAGGTACTACTGAAATTTCAGACGGGGATAGCAAATTAAGGTGGGAAATAAGTTGGGAAGGAAATCAGTATTTGTTTAATATCTACTATGTTCCAGGTAGTATAAGGTCTTTATTTCTATTAATTCATTTGTTTCTCACAACCACTTGTTAAACAGGCAATACTTTATCTTAACTAGTCAGAAAGACAGACTAAGAGTATATGTACTGCTGAAGCAAGCACAAGATAGGCTAAGACTTGTGATTTAAGGCCTAAGTGGTTTGTTCCAGGTTACTCACCTTTAAGTGTCAAAACTAGAATTTAGACTCGGGCCTGCTTGACTTAAATCCAGAGCTCTTTCCAGTCTACTCTGTTGCCTCCTGGGAAAAAAGTGCTGAGAAAAAATGGAAACTTAGCATGTGAAAAACCTCAAAAGAAAGAGGTGGTGGCTTTCTTTCAAATAATTGTTTTAGGTACAGAGGGAGTGATCAAAGGGCACAGTTACTTTCATAGTACAAATGGTAGGTGGGTAATGTATAGGAGCCCTGTCCTTGGAGTTAAGAAGCCCATTTGGATGGTAATTCCATCACAAACTAATTTATGTGACTGATAATTCACTTTACCTCTCTGGATCTCAGTTTTCACATCCATAAAATACAGACACAGTACCTGCCATATCTATCTCATAGAGTTGTTGTGAAGATCAGATACAGCGATCAAGTATATCTAAAAGCGCTCTCCAGGCTAAGTTATAACAACTGTGCAGCTGAGTAAGTATATAAGTATAATTATTTCTTTTTCATAACAATAACTGTATGTTAAGATGATTGGATCTTTGGAATTTCCCAGGAGATTGGGATTCTTTCCTAAATATTGGCTTTATATTTTCTCCTGAAACCATTGGATTTGCTAAAATGGTAGGCCCTGAGCCATATGTAGAAGGTAAAGGCCCAAAACAAATCACATGCTGTTTCCCTCCTGTGCCCTCAACATTTAGATGAAGATAAACTAGGTTGTGTGTAACAGAAAGGGCCCACTTGTTAAAGGAAAAAAGTTCCATAAAGGTAGTTTTTTTTTAAAGAAGATGTGGTGATGGAGGACACAGTGCCTACCTGCTTTACTGCAGTGATGGTGGAGAGAGATTATGAATTATATGCATTATACACATACAAACACACATATGTGAGTCTCAGGGCTTTTCAACATAATGAAGCATCCATCAGGGTCCTTGGATGAGTCTGTGTAACTGAGGTCCATCTATGATTCCCATAGTACTTCATAGTACCATATTTTCAGTTGATATGTTTAAGAAATGTTTCTCCTGGTCCCAACCACAGGCAGGTGGACTCCTTACTATGTTGAACAATGGTTGGACATGGGAAGGTACATACTCATCAGTGCACTGACAAGTTTTTTAAGGAGCTTCTAGGATACAGAGCTGTACTGTGCATAGAGCTCAGAGTACAGAACACACAGTCCACTTCTTCAGGGAGCATCATAGAGGAGACTAAAATTGAATGTAATTATAATATTATATTTTTGGAAATGAGGGAATGTGTTAGGTATTTTATTGCTTATGCATATATTTCTTCTAGACACTAGCTAATATCTTTTGGGCTTTGAGCTGTAGGTATTGTGTTAATTATGTAGGAGCCTGGAAAAGTAAGACTAGCTCAGGCCAGCCAAATTCCTTCTGAGCCAATGATCTGAAGTGTAATTATTGTTTTGTCAGATAACACCAGTTGACTTTCCTCCTGTCATTGACCTTCTACTCTGAATGAAGAGAGTATGTGGCAGTGTGGCCCCTGGTAAGAGGAGAGGCCATCTTACCTCTAAGGCAGGACTGACCCACTCCAGCAGTGTGGAGGTCACTACATTTGGCAGTTGGGGTCGGTTGCTTAGGAGTGAGAGAAGGGACATGCCAATCTCAGGGAAAGGCAGATCATGACCAAGTGTCTTCTAGAAAACAAACAGAATATATTTAGAACCTGAATAAAAATATGTACAAAGTTCTGTGAGGCTAAATATTAGTATTATCCTCATTTATAGAAAAGTAAACTTAGATCTCTTATCCCAAACCAGACAGGCTGTTGGTAAGCAGCTGAAAGAACCAAAAGGCTAATCTAGGGCACTGCTTAGCTTTGAGCCCATTCTTTTAACTATTTATAATTTTCATTTAATTTTGGTTTGGGGTTAAGTAAAGATATCCCCTTACCCCAGGGCTCCCAGTGATCCTTCTTCCTTGGCAATGCCTTAGAGAATTTGTCCTTAGAGCCCCAACTTTGATATGTATGTCTGTTTCCCTGTCTTTGTCTCCTCCTCTTTTTCCTTATCCCCACCAAAATAATCTGGCTATGGGCTCTGATCAGGACCCTTTCACCCTGTTGAACTTTTTTCATAGAAACCCCTCAACTGTAGTGTTTTTTCCTAACATTTGAGGTGGTTGAGATGTGTGGAATTATCCTCAAGATATCTTTGTTATCTAATCTCAGAGCTATGGATTATTCTGAGGCTTCCCTTCCCATTGATACTCTCATTCAGAATATCTCAAGTCCTAGTCCTTGAGAATATTTCCTGTTATTTTCCTATCTTCTCTCGGTAGCCCCTTCCTCCACTACCTCTTGCTCCAGTCCACCCTTGCAGCTTAGAAGCAATGCAGGCTTTTCTTCCAACTTTCCTGTTTTTACACTTCAGCCCTTGCTACTTTTGGTAACCTGTTCTGCACATGGAAGCAGTGTTTGTCATTCATGTCCCCTGCCTCAGAAAGAATTATAAGAATGATGAGGTCCTCCATGACTTTAGCTTTCAGACTTTGAATTTCCTCCCAGTAGAGATTCCTAGATCTGTATTATATATGGAGTATTAGGATGCTGAATCTATCTCCCAGAAACAAACTTCTTAGGGAGAAATGCTTATGTCAGATAAGTACAGAGGGGCTAAATTATCCCCACAGTCCAGTCTGAGGCTAACGAAGGCAGACATTCACCAGCTTGCCTTGCTTTCCTCCCTTTCCATAATTCTGTAGTTGTAAATGGCAGTGAAATTAGCAGAAAGCCCTGTACTAGGAATCAGGAAACCTGAGTTCTGATACTGACACTGCCATCTGCTAGCTTCATGAGCTCAGAGTAGCCTGTGCATAACTCTATTACTCTTCTGTATTGGAATTTCCTGACTCTATGTTATTTCCTTTATTGAACTATAAGCTTCCTGAAGGCAGTAGCAATAGGCATACTGCATTCATTTTGGAAAACACAGTTCCTAGGTGTTCTGTCTGACACATCTTTTTTTTTCTCAACATCAATTTTCTGCATTGCTGTGGGAATGAGCTTTCTAAACGGTAAAGCCTATCATGTCATCCCCCTTCTACAAACCCTTAATGGTTCCGCGTCACCTTTAAGATGAGTTTTCTAAGCTCCATTATGATCTGGACACTGCTTACCTCTTTAGCATATTCCAGAAAGGATCTAGCACGCACCTTATACTTTATTCATTAATTCCCCACAAACATGTAAGCATATTTCTGCCGTGGGTCAGGCACTGAGAACACAGTACTGCACATGGTGCTTGTCCTTACAGAATGTACACACTATCCTTGTCCTTCTGGCTTAAACAAGACTCAGTTGAAGTCTTGTCTCTTCTACGAAGGCATTGCTATGCTCCATGTCTCTCTCCTTAACACCCTCATCTAGTTCGAGTATTTTTCCTTTCTTTCCTGGGAGCACCTTGTGCATCCTTTCATTATAACACTTTCATGTACCCATCCAACAGACTAAATCCTAAGACTGAGTTCTGTGCCATATCCATTTTTTTTATTTTAAAGAGAATAAAACAAAAGAGGGCAGAACTAAGCAGATCAGAACAGAACAACATAAGCAACACAGCACTTTACAATAGGACAACCAGACATTAACAATAGCTATCAAAATATCTTTCTCTGCTATAGTTGAACATGGTTTCAAATACAATAATAGCAAACATACCAAAATAGTATAAAACCATTCAAAAGAATGAAAGAATTACAGGGCATTCTTTACCGAATAATGGAGAATGATCAATGGCTACTATAATATCCCATTTTCCATAAAAAATTTTGTTTATACTATCACAAAAAGCTGGGCCTGGTGAACTGGGGCCGGCGGAACCTCGGGGCACAGTCCCGAGTCCTCGCGCGGTCCTAACTCCCCTGCAGGCTCTTGGCTCCCTAAATTGAAAGTTTATGCATTTTTTTTATACCCAGCCCATGGCTTGGAATGCATGAGATAATTGAGAAAATAGTACCCTCTGGTGACTACTTCTTGTAAGTACAGTCTTTCATGCACCTGAAGGATGAGCACAACCAAATTACCTAGCAGAGACAACTTTTCCTTCTTTTACCATTGAGAAAGGAAGTAACTCATATGTGGCCTCCTAGGAATTAGGTTGTTATTCCAACGTCTCAGAATAATTCACAATTTAGAAAGCAGTACTGAAATGACATAACAGATAAAATTATTTTGAGCAATTGTTTGAATAGCAAATGTAAGGGAAACTTGTCTTATGTAATGAAGAAATGGAACATAGTATAATCATTCTACAATATCTGTAGAGTGTTCTATAATATCTGTGGATAATTTGTTCCAAGAATCTCCTGAATGCCAAAATCTATAGGTCTTCAAGTTTCTTACGTAAAATGATGCAATATTTGCATATAAGTACCAACATTTCCCCATATATTCTAAATGTCTAAATTACTTATAATATCCAATACGATGTAGATGTTATATAAGTAGTTACCATGCAGTATTGTCTAAGGAATGATAATCCAAAAGTATCCAAATATTTAGTATACATGCAATATATTTTCCAAGTGTTTTCAATCTGAGAGTGATTTAATCTATAGATACAGTGTAACAATGAACATATTTTTATTATACTTTCCCAGGACCAACATACATTCCTTCATTCAACAGATATTTATAGAACACAGTGTGTCAGTTACTATTCTGTTTGTCAAAATTATAGTAGTAAACATAACAAAATCCTTAACCTCAAGAAGCCTATGTTCTAGTGGGGAGAGATACACAATTAAAAGCAAAAGCGCACGTAAGTCAGGCATAGAGGAACACACATGAACACCAGATACTCAGGAGACAGAGGCAGGAGAATAACAAGTTCAATCTAAGCCTGAGAAACTTAGTAACACAGTAAGACCCTGTCTTAAAAATTTTTTTAAAAAAGGGAGCTACAAAAGGAAAGAACAGCTGGGCTGGGGAAAGGAGAAAAGAAAGAAGGGAAAAGATTATATATGACAGATAATTATGCTACTAAACTTGTTTTGTTCATTAAAAAGCACAGTTTGTACTTTCACTGTTTAATCATTTTTTCATGCCTATATCTTGTAATCTGAGTAACTATCTTTAATATAACAATACAGAATATAGTAACCATTGTTATTCTCCTATTACATTGATTTGAAATTTTAGACCATTATTTTTAGTCTTTTTTGTTTTAAAATTATTATTTTTTATTTTAAAGAGGATAACACAGAATAAAACCAATCAAAACATACCAATGTAAGAGATACGGGCATTATGAAATCAACAATAGCTACCATAATACCTCTTGATGTTGTCAAAATAGCTACAGATAACTTCAAACATAGTAAAAATCAAACAGAACTGAATAGAAACAATAAAAACAAAACAATGAATGCAATAAAGGACTTCAGAACATGCCAATAGTAAATCCAAAATTGCTACCATAATATGTCTTGCTATCTTTGAAATAGCTGCTCCTGCTGTCAAATTTGACATGATCAAAAAACAAAAGAAAATAAAGCCCAGCCCAACAAAACAATGGAAACTATTTAGGACTGACAAAGCAAGACCATAGAGAATAAACAATGGCTACAACCCTCAGAAGGAGATCACCCCTAGATGCCACACTATCCACTGCTATCCTCTGAACCTATGATCAGACCAGTGACCCTAGACTTGCAATGTTAGTGAAACACCAAAGCACCACAGGCATCCAATTGCATGTCACCTCCATAGCTATCATCACAGCCTGTGTTTCTCTAGATAAGCCAGTTGCTTACAGCAGGTGTGGGGCTGGGCGGGGTTGGCGTGCTTCTTGTTTGCCAGCCCTTGGGCTGGAAGGGGCTGAGATCTATATGTTGTAGTCTGTTGGCAGCCCACACATGGCACTGGTTTCCAGAGTGGGCTTGCTTCCTGGTGAGGCCTTCTTCTCTCTACCCTCGGTCCGCAAATGGCGCTGACTCACAAGCAGAGGCTGGGGTCTGTCCCATTCTGCAGGCAGCCTGCGCAAGGCACTGGTTCCCAGACTGGGCTTCTGTTTTAAAATTTAGAAAAAGGAATATATCTCAGTATAAAAGCTATATATATATATATATGTATATATATATATATACACGTGCACACACATATGTATATACATATATATGTATATCTAAATATATATATTACGTATACATATATTATTAAGAATTCTAAGTTGTGCCCAGCATATACAATCTCCAAATTCAATCCATAACACTGCAAACAGAATAAAGAATTATAAGTGAGTATAAAAATGAACTAGGATACAAAGTAGAGGAACGGAATTGTATTTTGGTTGTGCAAGTCCTTCTTCAGATGCATGTACAAAGCCCTAGGTGTATCAGTAAGAATTTTGGAAAACTACAGAGATATTGATTCACTAGGCTTGCTTAAAATATTATGGAACTTCTAGAGAATCTTTTTTTCATATTTTTTATTTTGAATTAAGTTTAATTTCACGTGGAAATTAGTAAGGGTTGATACGCAAGTGAAATACCTTACTGCATTTCCAAATAAAACTGCAAATGCAACACCAAGGCTTTGAAGTGCCTTCCAAGCAATTTGAATAGTTTTATTCACAACATGAAGACAACTTTTCCTTTTCAGAAAACACTCAAAGACCCTACTCTTGTGGGCTGGGCTGCTTCTTTTTTTTCAAAGTTAAAAGAGGATAGACTTATTTAGTTCACAGTTTGTAGAGGTTTCGGGTCATAGTTAGCTGGCTCCAAGGCAGAGTGGCATGGCAGAGAGGCATCACAGAGGAGAAGTAGTGTACAGCAAGAGGCAGGCAAGAGCAAGCAAGGTATGACTGCAGACCTTTCCACCTCTCATATCTTATCCAGGCTACTTAGGGTGGGAGCACTCACACTCTTAATCATAGTACCCTTGATTCTAGCATTTCACCATGAATTAATTCCAGTGTCACACGCTCTAAATTCAACCTTTTATGAAAAAGTCCCTCCTATGACTGCATGAGACTTTGGGGGGACATCTAGATGCAAGCCATAACAGTGTGTCATGTGATTTTATGAGTGGGGGATGTTACATAAAATGGAATGCCTTAATAATCCACAAGGTACAATTCATGGGTAGAAAATTCTCCTTAATTAAAACATCATGTTAAACTCAGTGCTGTCATAAAGTGTCAGAAAGCATGACCCCTGTCTCACAGGCAACTTCTGAGCCTCTAACTTCCTGGGGTTACCCTCCATAAGGTACCTTGCTTAAAAGGAGCCACTGACCCACTCTGTTCCTCTTAAACCAAGATGTTGGTGACATGGTAGCCACAAACATATGTGGCTGAGCAGGGACAGAGCCTAAATAGAACAGATGCCTCCTGAGTGTGTGGGGGGTTGGGCTGCTTCTTGAAACGAAAAGATTTTAGTATCACTTCTTTACTTTTAGTTTGCGATTTTGCCTCTTCAACCAACTTTTTACTCTACTAGTTGTGCCTAATTGTTTTATCTCCCCTGATGCGATTGTCCCCAAACCCACACCGTAGCTCCCACACTTCAGTCTACATTTTCTCTACAAATTACATTTACTAGAATATATCTTCTAATGTTTGACATTCTTATTTTGCTATTTTACTATGCTAAAGCAGTCAGTAAATTTTTATAAGTGTTCATTGTGTATAAGGCATCATGTCAAGTATGATGGGAGGAACAAAGCAGTGTAAGATCTTTCTTCAAGGAGCTTGCTGGCTAATTGACAATTTTTGTGCAAAGGGGTACTTCTCACATTTAACATTTACTTTCTATTCCTGTTCTCCTTGGCTGAGCCCTTTTCATATCACAATAGTGTTCTAACTTGTGTCTTCAGTTTTACCATTACTCTCATCAAATCAGTCCCACTCCTCTTCTTAAAAAAAGTAAAATATGGATCCTTCCATTTTACCTTCCCTTCACTCAAAATATTTTTCAAAAATGTCATATTTCCTAAAGAATATAGTTGGTCAATATGGGATCATATTCAAACCTTATTGCTTGGTTTGAAATTTCCCATACTTCCTCCTTAAAATTCTAAACTTTATTCCAATTTTGGAGTTCAATTCAAGTTCCATTTTATTCATGTATCTTTTCTTCACTTCCACATTGAGAGTATGGTCTTCGCTTTAAATTTTTGTGATTATTCCCTAAATCACTCATTATTTAACTTATGCTACCTTGACTAGTTTGTTTTATACACATATGTTTCTTCCCGATCTAGATTGGCAATTTATTGATGGCAGAGCCTTAGCATAACATTGCACACAAGGATGCTTAATATTTTTGACAATGAAGATAGTGATGATTTTTCCTGACTTTAGTGTAAAAAAAGATTCTGAGGATGGGTAGCAAAAGAAAGATCCTAGATTAGGAAGATTAAACAGGCTTTTGCAATAGTAGTTCACAATACCTCAAATTATTGGTTCAGTGACTCAGATCCTCATCTTAATCCCAGGACAATGTTAGTGAGATTGAAAAAGGAGGAAGGAGTTTGGAATTATTTTGAATTTATATAAGGGATGAGGGAGCAGAAGCTGCAATAATAACAGTAGCACTGACAAAAAGAAATAGTGAATCAGAGGTGGAGAATAGATTTGGAAAAAAGATGTTATGCTTATGTTTAGATATAGTATATAGACCTTAGAGTAAATTGTGTACCAAGTGAACATGTCTAGCAGGTAACAAAATATAGTCTTTACCATTACTTGAACCCATAAGATAGCTATTTAACATATACAAGTCATATACAGTCACCATACTGAAGATAGACAAAGTAAAATAAAACACAATCCCTGGTGTCCACACTTGTGTTTAACTGGGAAGACAGATTAATACAATTAGGGTGATGTAAAGTAGTGAATAATATTGCTATATGTAAAGTGCCATGGAAATATAAATAAGGGCAGATGAGAAGTTACAGAAGTGATGATCCTTGAGAAGGGTTTTTAAAGATAAGTAGAAGCTTTTTCAGTAAAGTAATAACCTCAGGTGAAGGCACAGAGCACATAAGCTCTAGTATTTTGGGGGAAACAGTAGAGAGTCTAAAATGACTAAAGAAAAGGGATAACAGAATAAAGATGGATGGTGAGAAAGAGATAATAATTCTCAGAAACTGGAGACAAGGATGTTGTTACACTAGACTGCACAGGCAATATGTGTAATGGTTAAAAATATGGATCTAGAGTTGTAGAGAGAGCTGATACATGTAACATGTAAACTGATGAGAGTAGTTCCTGACATACAATGAATATCATGTAAGGATTATTCCAGGGACGAAATTACAAGTAACAGTGTTGATTTCAGGCAGCAACCTGAAAAAGAAACTGTAAATGAGAAGTGTCTTAAGTTTCCAGATACTCTAAACAAGCACCCAGGAAATACTGAATTCATTTGTTGTTCTCAGATGAGTAGGCGTTCTGTAAAATGGTAAGATACGTACTTTGGAAAGGTAGATCCAATTTAAGGAAAGGAAAAAGAAATCTAAAAATTTTTTGGATAAAAATAAATAACTGGCCAGAATGGAGCTATTTATTCAGAATATATAGATGCTACCAGGTGACATTTCTCCCTGTAAAGTAATAATAAAGCAAAAATAAGGTTGTCACTCTTTAGCAAGAGTATTTTATTTTGGTTAAAACATAAATGGAATATTACCCTGCAGGGATCTTCGAGGATGAGACAGGAGACAGCATGGTCCAAAGACAGATATTTTTCTAGGGCTGGAATATGTAGAAGAACCCTCTGAAGAGAGACACTAATTGCAAATGCAACTCTCCCTTGCTAATGAAACACATCTAGCCCCTTGATGCTGTCAGGTAATCCATGGTCTATTCCTCAGCCTTCCAGAGATCTGCTCAATGATCATTGGATAGACTTTTCCAATGATTGTACTCCCTATTGTGACTGCTCTGGGTGCTGCTGAAATAGAACTGAACCTTTTCTCCCCACCCACCGAACTCAGGGGTTTCACTTGATAGAACTTGATTTGAATTCCGGTTTTTACTGCTTAATAGCTGTGTGAGTTAGAGCAAGTCACTAAAATTCTCTGAGCCCCCGATGCCTCATCTGTGAAATTAGAATAAACATGGTTCCTGTATTACAAAGTTGTAATAATAATTACATGAAATATTTATCTGTAAAGTGCTTGGCACATTAAGTGTTTGAGAGATACTTGTTCCCTGTCCTTTCCTTTCCCTTTATATCTGGGCAGCCCAAATATTCCCTGTTCTTATTTTAGCTTCTGGTGTGGGCTCTGTACTATCTAATAGCAAGAGTAATAGAGATGAAGAAAAGTCAGTTCTTAGACAATGAAGAATAGTGGCTTTTTCACCAACTCTACCCTAACATTATTGTAGAGATATTTTGGTATAGCTACTAATGTAAAAATAGGAAATACTCAGATATTGGGCAGAAATTTTTCTTCAATGCAAGAAATATTAATAAAATGTGATGAGAACTATGTGAAAAAATCTACACATTCACATTTATACAGATAGATAGATAGATAGATAGACAGATAGACAGATAGACAGATACCTGTTTGTCTGTCTATTACTGGGGGTTGAAACCAGGACTTTTTTTTTAAAAAAATTGAAACAGTGTCTTACTAGGTTGCCAAAGCTAGGCTCAAACTTGTGATCCTCCTGCTTCAGACTTCTACAGAGCTATTATTATTGGTGTGTGCTACCATGCCCAGCTACTCGTTCATACATTTAATGTGAAAATATATGTGCACATTTATATATTTAAAAATTAGAAAGGAGCAAGGAAAACTGAAAACATTTTGTTAGAACAATAAAAGTATGTTGTTTCAGAGTTATCTTAATATTATTGTGCCTGTTCAGGAGGCGTCTCTTTTTTTCACATAAATAAATCTCCTTACCCTCTTTCCAAAAGAGCAGCAGGAGGCCAGGGTGCCGGAGTAAAGGGAATGGCACAGTGGGAATAACATGCCCCCATCTCATCTGTCCTTCTGCCCAGCCTTCCATTAACCATCATGATCTACCAGAGGCCTGGAGAGCTTCCTATCTGTCGTGCTTCAGTGCCCTTGCATCATTAATATCATCATCTCTACTCTTCTTCTAGGAGTGGATCTTATCGAGGGAGGTATGGAAGAAGTTGTGCATGTTTAGCTGTCAGTCCAAACCTTTTACAGTCAGCAGGGGACAAAGACAACAATCACTGTGTAATACTCTGGACTTTCTTGGCAGGTGAATACTGCTATGCATGAGGCAAAACTTATGGAAGAATGTGACGAGTTGGTAGAGATCATCCAGCAGAGGAAACAAATGATTGCTGTCAAAATCAAAGAGACAAAGGTAAAGCATAGCATTTCAGTGAGGCCAAGGGAGAGGTTTTTTTTAAACAAATGTCAGAGTCTAATCCTGATGATTGCAGTTTGAATTTGGATCATGAAGGCAAGAAGAAATGAGGTAGTAAGGAAACAGGCAAAGAAGAGACAATCCAATAAAAATGGTGACAATTAAGGATGCTGGAAACGTTCTATACCTTGACGTGATTGTTGGTTATATATTGGTTATTAACATCCTTAGGATGTCTGAAGACTCATATAGAAAAGGTGAGCAGAGCTACTAAGAATGGGATAATGCTGAAGTCAGGGAATCAACTTAGAAGGCTTACAGAATGATTCTTAGTATGAGTCGTCGAAGATCAAAATCAGTGTAATGACAGACAGCCCACATGGAAAGAAAAAATGTAATAGGTACTACTAGCAAGAAAAGGATAGGAATTATGTCATTTACTAGATGTAAAAGAGGTAGGAGACAGAGAAAGGCAATGAAGACCCAGGTTAATAACCTGGAAGCTAAAGAATCATGGTCAAAAGGTCAAGTGTTTTTCCAAACTACAATGGCTTTAGGTTTATTGGCCTGCTGCTCAGCAGTAGTGTTTATAAACTCATGCTGTGGGTACAATATGAAAAGTTACAGGAGTCTGGTTTGATGATCAATATTTTGTGCCATGCTGGGTGGTTCCAGCTAACACAGGAATTAAAATTTCCAACAATACAGATTTGTTAATTCAGAGATATGCATAGAGAAATATATATATATATATATATATATATGCGTAGAAGTAGAGATATGAGTAAAGAAATAATGAAGTACTTTTTATTAAACATATATGTGAAGATACATTGGTGGTAAAAGTGGTAATCTCTGAGTGGTACAGTTTCTTTTTATGCTTTTTTACTTTTCAAATTTTCTAGAGTGAGCAAGTATTGCTTTTACAATTAGAAAAATTAATGTTATTGATACAAACAGGAGGAAGATAACTGATAGTCTGTGACTGAGTGCAATGCAAGTGAGCAAGCTGTAGATTGGAGAAGGAGGGGTTGGCAAGTGAGACTTAGCAGGTAGGGTGAGGAGGTGAGTGTTTAGCACAGTGATCCTGGGATATTAATAAGCCTTATTTGTAGAATCACTACAGCAGATCTCCTTCATGTTGTTTCACTGTTTTTAATTAGGCACTGTACATTTCATCTTTATTTTTCTTTTACTAATTCCTTTAAGGTTATGAAACTGAGAAAACTGGCCCAGCAGGTTGCTAATTGCCGTCAGTGTCTTGAAAGGTCTACAGTCCTCATCAACCAAGCTGAGCATATCCTAAAAGAAAATGACCAGGCACGGTTTCTACAGTCTGCAAAAAATATTGCTGAGAGGTAGGTTCCTTATATTTCTTTGAAATGCCTGCTCTTGAGAAAAGGGGCCAGTTTAAAGTGATTTAATTTTTTTCAGGCATATATGTAGCAGCTGCCACCTGAAGATTTTACCAACTAGGGAATTATTGAGGCTTAGTGGTAAATTTACAGGTAAATCCCTGTGGATTTCTAGGCCCTTCTTTCCATCTTTGCAGCATATCAGTTCATTTAATGTGCAACCAAGCAAGAGGCCTATCTTCCTCAAGCTCACACAGAGCCTGAGCTGAGATGGTGGTATTGTGGGGGCAGAAAAAGTTTTGGTTACAATGATAGGTGTGTATCTTTCCTGTCCATGTGTAGCTTCTATTGCTTTCACTTAGTTCTTCCTTATATAAATCTTTCGAAGCAGTAATCCTTTGAATTTTATTTAATTACTCACTCCTTTGAAAAACTGATGAAAAACATAAACCTTATTCCAGAGGGGGAAAATAAATTTTAGATACATACATAAGGAATTTTTTTAAATATAGAGAGGTTTTATTAGAATGGTTTTAAGGATTCACCGTGGAGTCAGGATGACTGGCCACACCCAGTGTCCTCTTTCTCTGGACAGTCTTCCTGCTAGGCAATGGCTTTGGCCTCAGGCAGGAAAGCCTTCCAGTATTTTATCAGGTGTTGCTGTGTTTGTACTAATGATTTTAAGTACTTGATGATAACAGTTTTAATGCATTCATTCTTTCTCAAATCTTTCCACTTCTTTTTGAATTGGTTTAGAGATCTGTTCAAAATCTCTTTCTCCTTATTGTACTTTTGCCTCCCACTCTCTTACTTCATTTTTAGCTTGCTGTATTTTATCTGGTTTGTTAGCAACCATCATTTTTGCCTCAGTTTCACGTTTCTTGAGTACTTTGAGTGTCTTCCCATTTTTTCCAGTACTTCATCCTATGCTCAAAGACACCTTTCACTGCAGAAATAAGATGAATGTAGTCACTAAGTAGTGCTGAAAACATATAGAAGTCAGCAAAAGCTTGTTCCTGATGTAGCTGGTCTATTTTCTGTTTGACATCGGCAAGTTAAGACAACGTTCTAGATAAAGTGAGATGATCCTTGGAATTACCTAACGTGGCAGCGCTTTTAGTAAAGGCAGCTGTATTGGCTGAAAGTTCTTTTCTATGACAAACCAGGGCTTCAGCACTGGTGTGAAGTTTCTTAAGATGTTGGTCGAGATTTTCAAACTGCTGATGCCTTTCTTCAAACCAGACATCTGATTCATTCGTCTTGATTGTCATTTTGTTGACAGTATCCACAGCCTTGTTCACCATCCTCAATATTCCAGCTCCTCTCAGAGCCAACGTATTAACTGCTCGAGGCAGCTCTGAAGTTTCTAAGAATTGCCTTAAATCAGGATCCTATAGTAAAGTTGGATGTTTTACTGTTCTTTGAAGGTATCTTTCAAGAGCTGTCTTTAGTTTTCTACAAACTCAGTGGATGATGAATCCTCTTTATGTACTTTGATCTTGGTCATAGCTACTCTACTCTTTTCTGGAGCTGGTGGCACAATATAACCAACATGTAAATACTTGCTTGCTAATTTTCTGTGCTAACCAAGAAAGTCACTGAATCTTGTTTTAACTGAAAATTCACTCTTATTGAACATGGAGAGAAAAGTCTTTGTTGTTACTATGTATGCCATGTAAGCATTCATGCCATCATCAACTTTCTCTGGATCTGACACATCAATTTCTATAACAAAAATATCTCCATTTGCTTCTTCAATCTCTTCTCTGGATCTGTCAAAGATCACAGGAGCTGACATGCTCTTTGATTCCATTCTGGGAGCAATGAGTGTAGTAGGAGTGACAGGTGTGACTGTAAGAGGAGAAGGTTCTGAGGACAGGATATAGTCTCTTTCTGGGCTGTCCAAAGAAACTTCTGTGGCTTTCAAAAACAGATCTTCTCTGTCGTAAACTAGTACAACTTCTGCTAGTTTGCGACCATTGGAGTTTGCACTAATATCCTCTGTAGGAAGACTGGTTGTTTCTGGAGATGATGGGCTTGACTCTAGGGTGGAGACAGTGCTGGTGAACAGGTCCTCTCTGTCCTCCATCTCTTCGAAGTCGAATTCAGTAGGTTTTCCATCCCCCAGTGGAGGAGGCTCCCTCTCTGCCACCATTTTCACTTGCCCCACAGGAAATTTTTTGTACAATTTCAGAGGACTCATAGGTCCTTAGAGCTAGCTTCGGTGGCACACACCTGTAATCCCAGCTACTTGGAAGGCTAAAGCAAGAGGATCACTTGAACCCACAAGTTTGAGGTGCACTTGGCTAACATAGCAAAACCACATCTTAGAAAAATATCCTTAGAAGCTCACCTATAAATGATTGATAAAGCATCACTTCATGGGGCTGCCGTAGATCATTAGGCCTTATTTGCCTTGTACACATTATATCTCACTCTCATTAACTGAAGGTTTTGATTCCAGGCTCACAGTCTTCCTCCTGTTACTTCTGCTATCATTCTGGATGACTCCAGCAGCACCTATGTGGATGACTCATCTAATGTTCTATATTCATCTAGCCTCCTTGTCATCTCTTCTCCATGACTCACCTCTAGTCCACATCCACCTACTTCCGTGGACTACATGCCTAACCTCATCATCACTCAAAATTGCACGGGAATTATGAACTAAAACATCCCACTTTCTCACTACAACCTTGATGCTTGAAAATCTCATTTTTTCTTCAAATATATATATATATTTCAACTTCATTGGAACCACTAAGTCCTGATTTCTACATTCATTTCCTACCTGTGTATCTCTTGCCCCATCCTTCCTCTCCCTCCTTCTCTTCTTTACCTCCCTCCTTCCTCTCTCCTTTCTTCCTTCCTTCTTTATTTCCTTCCTTTCTGTCTTTTTTCCCTTTGTACTGGGGATGAAACCCAGGGCCTTTACACTGAGCTATATTCCCAGCTCCCCTTTAACCCCTCCCTTTTGTTGAGACAGGATCTTACAAAATTGTGAGACTGGACTTGAATTTAACAATCCTCTCAGTTTAGCCTCCCAAGTGTCTGAGATTACAGGTGTGTACTACTACAATTGGATTCACTTTCTTATTAGCCTATTTAGTGTCTGTGATTTCTCCTTTCAGCTAGTCCCTTTTCAATCTTCCCAGTTCCTTTGTTCATTGTCCTTTTGTCACACCAGTCTGGTAAAGTTCCAATCCTGAATCAACTACTCCCACCTTTTCCATGCCTATATTTGAGTTGCAGAGCCTTGCTAGAGAAAAATCACATAGCCATAGAGATTGTTTTTAACTGCATAACATATTTATGATTTCTAATCTCACCTGTACCTTCAGTAATGCGATGTTTCTGTATTCCTTTGGTCAATTTCCCTTTAAACTCATCTCTACAATGGCTGTTTCAGATCATATGTATTCACCTCAAAATCCCAACTAAACCTGCCACCTTTCTGCTTATATTCTGCAAATGCCCTCTTACTTTAAAGATGATGGTGGATATGAAATGATGAATGCTTCAACTGCTCATACCAAACTGCTGGACATACCTATGTCCATATCCATTACTTCCACCTTCTTTCTAGTTATAATGGAAGAAATGTCCTTGCATTGATTATTTGACCATGTGTCCTTATTTTTTCATAGCTTTAAATTCTCCCCCTCTATGATTGACTTCAAATTCATTTTGAAACTCCCTAACACCTCTCCTACTAAAAGTGAAAACAAAAAACACCATCAGTTTTGTTTGCCACATATCTGTCACCTTATCCCTCTCCTTGCCTTCATGGCAAACTCCTTGCAAGAGTTTTCATTTCCTTATTTGTATTTTACTCTTACCCATATTAAAGTTTATTCATGTCAAAGTGATATTTTCTACATATTTAGAAAGTAAATAAACTCTAAACCATATTGCAAGAAATGTTAATTGCCTGTCTGGAATTTCATCTCTCCAACAACAGCAATAATGATATGGAGCACTTATTTTGTGTTGGGCACTGTTTTAAGCCTTTAAAAATAATAATACATTTAACCATCACAAAAAACCTATGAGTAGACACTGCTATTATCCTCATTTGACAAATGAAACAACAAAGCTCAAAGAAATCAAACAATTTGTCTGAGATCATTGAACTAGTCAGGGACAGAGGCAGGGTTAAAATAATGGGTGTCTGGGGCTGTCACATACATTTTTACAGCAAAGCCATGCAATTTGAACTCTAATAGAGATTTATATCGGTATGACCTTTATATGTCTAAATATCATCCTTACATTGCTATTTCTTCTATTGATTGATTGACTGACTGAGACAGGGTCTCACAGTGCAGTTCAGGCTGGTCTTGAACGCTCTATGTAGCCTGGGATGGGTTCAAACTCATGGATATCCTCCTGCCTTAGTTTCTCAGTGCTGAGATTATAGGTGTGTGCCACTTTGCATGGCATTCCTTGTTTTTTAGATGTTGTCAGTTGGCTTCTACATGTTTGGCAAGCCTTTCAACCTATTTCTTCTAACTTTTCATCTTTCTCCCCTATACTCTTATCCTTTTCTTTCTTTATACTGGGAATTGAACCCATTGGTGCACTACCACTGAGCTACATGCCTAGCCTTTTTTTATTTTGAGACAAGTTCTAAGTTGCTCAGCCTGGTGTTAAACTCACAGTTCTCTTGTTTCAGTATTCTGAGTAGGTGTGCACCACCTCACATTATTTCCTTAAAAATTTTTTTTGGTAACATTTCCTCTATTTAAGGGAGGGAGCTCTAATTACATATGTATCAGGATGCTTGAAGTTGCTTCTAGGGGTGCTCTGGCACTAAGCCTTTCTATTTTTTGAGACAGGGTATTGCTAAGTCACCCAAACTAGACTTAAACTTGTGATCTTCCTAACTCAGCCTCCAGCGTAGTTGGGATTACAGGGATGCACTAAAACGCTCAGCTCTTTTTTTCTGAGACAGAGTCTTGTTATGCCTTTCAGGCTGGCCTTGAGCTCACTTTGTAGTCCAGGATGGTCTCGAAATCAACTGTCCTCCTGCTTCAGCCTCGCAAATGCTGGGATTACAGATGTGTGTCACCATGCCCAGCTGTACTCAGTTTTTTAAAAATTCTTTTAAAAATCTATGTGTTTCTATTGCTATTTCTTCAAATTAATTTTTTATACAATGTAATCTCCTGTTAACCCCTCTAGTGTATTTTCATCTCAGATATCATAGTTTCATCTCTATCAACTTGATTTAAATCTCTAAAATTAACTTCCATATCTCTAAGATATTTGTCTTTTCCTATAGTTTTTTGAACATATGGGATAGAATTATAATAGCTATTTTAATTTCCTTGCCTGATAGTTTCAACATCTGTGTCAGATTTTGATTGGTTGCTTTTACTTTTTTTTTAAACATTTTTTTCCTTTGTCTTTTTGAGGCAGGGTTTTACTATTCAGTCCCGGCTGACCTTGAACTCACTAGTAGCCCAGGCTGGCCTCGAACTCACAGTGATCCTCCTGCCTCAGCCTCCCAAGTGCTGGGATTAGAAACATATAGCACCAAGCCCAGCCTAAAAATTTCTTTTAAACATTAAAAAATTAACTTTTATTAATGTATGTTTGTATTACCTAACAACTACATTCACTGTGGGAAGTTGGTACATGTACATGACACATCTTTTACCTCCCCTTTTCTTGGGGGATCAAACAACACCCTCCTCCCTTCCTCAATCTTTTAGTCCCCTTCCATTTTCAAAAGATCTATCTCCAAGTTTCCTCTTACTCATTTTTTTTATTTTGCTCTTTAATGATTAGTTGCTTTTTCTCCTCATTAAGGATTGTACTTTATTAATTCTTTATATGTCTGGTAATTCTTGATTGTGTGCCAGGCTTTATGGATTTTATTTTGTTAGTTGCCATTTTTCCCACCTTTTGAACACAGAACCTTGTGCATGCTAGGCAAGTATTCTACCACTGAGCTATATCCCAGGCCCTATGTTTTTGTATTATTATAAATATTCTTAAGTTTTGTTTGGGGCTATAGTTATGTTACTTAGAAATAGCTTGATCCTTTCAAGTCTTGTTTTTAAAATCTGTTAGGTGAAGGGCTAGGGGTATCCTCAGTAGTCAAGTGCCTGCAAGTATGCACAAAACCCTGAGTTCCACCCTCACCACTGCCAAGATATGCTAGGTAAGATCAGAGCAGTGTTTAGAGACAATTTTTCCATACTATTGAACCAAAGCCCTTCAGAGTATGCTAGCCAGAGTCCCATGAATCATGAGATTTTCCAGCCTAGCTGGTGGGAGCAGACACTGCTCGCCCTATCTGACCATGACTGAACACTAAAGATTGTTCCTTCTAGTCTTTTTGGGTGGCTGTTTCCCTAACATTGAGTGGTTCCCTCATATGCATTAGTTGATCGATATTCTGTTGAATACTTAATGGAAACCTTCTGAAGGCCTCCAGAAATTTCCCTCTGTAGGTTTTTCCTCTCTGGCACTCCACTGCATGAATTCCAACCAACTTAGTTTGCCTGAAGTCTCAGCTCTGTTTCCTTAATTACAGTGAGGCTATCAGGCTTTGCTTTAATTTCTTCTTTCTGTGCATTTTTAAAAATTTTATAAAAAAGAACAAATTTTCATAACCAAATAAGAAGAGAATAAAAATGTTTCTCTCTATATATGCTAACTTGTTTCATTTATATTACTAGTTTATTTTAGGTAGTTGAAAAGAAAATTTTGCTGGGTGTGGTGGCACACACCTATAATCCAAGCACTTTGGAGGCTGAGGCAAGAGGATCATTGTAAATTTAAGGCCTACCTGGGCTCTATAATGAGACCCTGTGTCATCGCTCACCCCCACCCAAACCCCAAAAAAAGAAAAAAAGGGAAAGTTTTGTGTTGTTCTATCTGTTTATTTTGTGTAAGATATTTTTGGTTTATGGCTTCTACTCTGAGTAGCTTCTTTGAAGATCATGATAGATGTAATAACTACTGTTATTCTTGTGTAGTTTTAATATCAACTTTTTGAAACAAATTCTCTCATGCTATCTTTAGAAAGAATACATAGGAAGTAAAGTTTTGAGAACTTTTGTATAAAAATATGTGATTTTCAGTTTGAAAGTAAATTATTTTAATTCCAAAAGCATGAATTCATTGTCTCCAGTGTTATATTGAGAAGTTCACTACCATTTTAATTGATGATCTTTTGATATGACTTACATTTTAAAATATAGAAGTTTTAAAATTTAATATTTTCTAAGTCATAGTTGTATACCGTAATGGAGTGTAATACGATGCTTCAATAGTTCTATATAATTCTCAATGAATAAATCAAGCTGTTTAACATATACTTCACCTCATTTTTTGGTGGGCTATTTGAAATTTGCTGCTAGCTCTTTTAAAATATACAATATGTTATTATTGACTATAGTCACTTTGCTGTGCAATAGATATACAAAACTTTTTCCTTATGTCTGGCTGAAATTTTGTACCTTTTGAATGCGAACTCCCAATTCCCTTCCTCTCTTTCTGTACCAGTTTCTGGTAATACTACTTTACTTTCTACTTCTCTCTCTAATTTAAGATTGACTTTTTAGATTTCACATATAAGTGAGATCATGTGGCATATGTCTTTCTGTGCCTAGCTTATTTCACTTAGCATAATGTTCTCTGGGTTCATCCATACTGTCACAAATTATGGGATTTTCTTTTTAACACAGAAAAATATTTCATGTTATATTCATAGTATTTCATTTATACATTATATTTTCTTCATTTGTTCCTCTAGTCACAGAATCTTAGTTTGATTCTATATCTTGGCTATTGTGAATAATGGTATAGTAAACCTGGGAGCCCATGTGTCTCTTCAACATATTGTTTGCAGTTCCTCTGGATATAAACTGAGAAATGGGATTCTCAGATCATATGGTTTGTTAAGGAACCTTCATTCAGTTTGCTACAATGGCTTCACTGATGTATTGTCCTAGTTACTTTCTGCATTGCTGAAACAAAATACTCAACAGTGGAGCTTAAGGGAGGAGAGGTTTATTTGGTTCACAGTTTGTAGAGGTTTCAGTCCACAATTGGCTGGCTTCAAGGCAGGGTGGCATGGCAGAGGGGCATCCCAGAGAACAAACAATTTGCAACATGGCAGGATTGGAAGAAGGTAGCAAGTGGCAAGCAACAACAGCAGGACACCATCTTTCTGCCCCTTATATTTTTTCTAGACTATCCACCCTTTGGGCTGGTAGCATTCACACCCAGGGTGGGTACCCTTACTCCTAGCATTACAACCCTCATCCCAGTATCACACACCCTAGATCCAGCCATCCCCAAAAAGCCCCGACTGTGACACATGAGACTTCTAGTGGACATTGAGATACAAGCCATGACACTTACATTCTCACCAACAGTGTAGAACTGTTCCCAAATTTCACCAAGATTCACATTGGTTGTGTGTTATTGATTATTCATTTTTCCTTGACACTCAATGAATCTTTTCAATCTCAAGGTAAGTGATCTTCAGTTCTGGAAATTTTTATTATTCACTAATATTTGATTCCCTTTTATCATCCTCTGTTTTTTTTTAAGAATTCCAATTGGTCAGATATTGACCACTCTAGATTTGTCCCCTAATTTAAAAACTATTTTTCCTAGTTTCTATGACTTTGTCATTCTGTTTTATTTATTTATTTATTTATTTTGTACTGGGGATCGAACTCATGTCCTCACACTTGCCAGGCAGGCGATTATGCCACTGAGCTAAATCCCTGGCCTTGTCCTATTTTAGTATCAAAGATATTGCCTTAAGTATTTGTCCAGTTTCTCTATTGAAAAATGAACTTAAGCAGTCACATTTTTATTTACAAAAACCCTTTGTTGATATGTGTTTCTTTTTTAGCACTCAAACATTTCCCTGTGGATATAAACCATTTTGTTTTCCGAGAATATTTTCTATTTAAAAAGCTTCCTTTACATTGCTGCATTGTCTTAGTTTCCCCCATGTTACTTTTTTCTGTTGGTTTTAGTTCTTGTCCTTTTCCAAATGTCTAGCAGGCTTTTTTGACCTTGAGCATTAAAAAGTACTTGACAGCCTTGAGTGGGTGGGCACAATTATTTGTCCCTTGATGAACTTTACTATCGTATTATAATGTAGAGTGTCGGTTATTTATTTATTTATTTATTTATTAATTTATTTTATTAAAGGACCTCTCAACTGTTGGCTGTGTAGGTGTTTTCCCTTGAGTGAGTTTTCCTTGGAGGCAATCCTCCAGTCTCCTGCTGTTGATCAGGGTGGAGGCTGTGAGCCTCGATACCCACATTCTGGGAGTCAAATAAGTAAGGGAATGGAGAGTTTTGAGATGATTTTAGTATAATGTCAAAGCTGTCAGTTTGAGAGAAGGGCTATCTCTACTGAATGGAGGTCTGGCTGTTCCTTCTGTAAATTTTCAACTTTGGGACACTAAATCAAAATAATGTTGGCTTCCTGATCTAGCTTTCCATGGCCTGTTATTGGTTACCACACATCCATCCCCGTCTGGCTTTTAAACATTTGTTGAAATATTTTGAATTGCTGGCATCTTTTTCTATATTCTTTGCCTTTGTGGGTTTATAATGTTTTGTTTTTGTAATTTCAATAGGATTTCTTGAAAGTAGAGATAAAAAATATATATCTAAACTACTATATTTGATTGTATTCAGGTAGTATTCAATATCTGAATTTTCACTTCTACATCATTCAAAGTATTCTTTTCAAGTTCATCAAATGTTGTTGATAAATATAATAGACACTCCTTTGTTCTATGTTACTCTTTATCTTACTTCATGTCTTAATATCATTTGTCCCTACTGACCATTTTTACTTGGAATCACTCTGCTGTTAACTTTCATGCATACTCCTGGTTTCTTAATCTGTTTGATTTTGCCTTTGTGAGCAACTCTTCCTTGAACTATTCTTTCTTTCTTTCTTTCTTTCTTTCTTTCTTTCTTTCTTTCTTTCTTTATTTATTTATTTTCTGGTACCAGGGATCGAACTCATGACATTGCGCTTGCCAGGCAGGTGCTTAAGCCACTGAGCTAAATCCCTGGCCCTGAACTATTCTTTAAATGTTATCATTCTTCCTGATTCTGTTTTTAGATGTTTTCTTCTTTTGCTGCACATTCTCATTGCAAACCCGTTAGCTCCTAGGACTTTATTACTATTGAATTACCATCAGTTATCATGTTGAGGATTGCCAACTGTCAATCCTCTTTCCATAGGTTCAAGTATAGCCTGTGGCAGTGATAGCCGAACCTTTGGCATCTGTGTTGTTTGTCTTTCTTTTAGACAAAAGATGTGAGTGTATGAGTTGTTCTTTTTCTAAACTAAAACCTCAGTATTCAAGTTTAATTGCAGTGTTGGCATTTTGCAATAAATAAGTTGATTTGAAGTTGCAGACTGGGCACACATCTCTAAAAGATTAGCCATCAGTGGCCTATCGTGTAGGTAGAAAAAGTGGCAATCTGTATGGTATTTATCTAACTTAAATATTTTTCACACTAGACTCTCGCAGGGTCTGAAATTCCTTCTTGCCATTACTCATTGTATAGTGTTAAGAGGTATGTCTTCAGATAAAGTAAAATCTTAGCTGAGAAAGTAGTCCCCTTCATCTTACAAGTGGCACTTATATTATCTCTAATAGAGATCAAGCCTTGAGAGACAGTAGTGAGATGCTGATGTTGTGTTTTAATGCAGAAACACAGACAGGTCTATGTGTGTGTGTATGAGGTATCTTACTACAATGTCATTTTTAGCCAATTTTGAACCTTTCAGCTACCATTTGAGAATATACTATAGTATCTTAATTTCAAGATACTGTATTTCACACGCATAATAAGGTCATGTCGTATATACTGCATTACAGCTTGTATCTAAAACTTTTAATATATCACAATTTTTTTTCTTTTTTAAAATTTTATTTTAAAGTGTGTAAAATTAAACAAAAAAACAGAACAAAACAGAACATAAGAAAACAATGTAAGAGACACAGATTTCAAAGCAAGACAACCAGAGATCTTTACTATCTATCATACTGTCTCTTGTTTTTTCCAAATAGTTGTCCATATCTTCATATACAGTGAGTTCATACAAAACAGCATAGTATAAAACTGATCAGAACCAGATGATGAAAGCATTTTAGGTCTTCAAGATCAGACAATAAGGAAGTCAACAATGGCTGTCATAGTGTCTCTCATTCTCTTCAAAATAGCTGTCCATACCTTCACATGTGTTGAAATTAAGCAAAACAAAACAGACTAAAATCACTCTGAAAAAAGCCTAATAATATTGCTGGATTTCACATCATGATGCTACACAATCAGCACTGGGTACCTTAGTGTGTCTTTTTCTTCAAAGTAGTTTTCATTTCATTGTGCATTGTATAATCAGTTCTCAGAAACTATTTAGAAGTTCTACGCATGCATGAGTCTCTACATGTATATCTATACTTTCTGTATTAGAGGGAAAAACAAAACAAAACAAAACAAATTCCTAGTAAAACAAGAAATGAAAAAGACATAAAACCACAATATAAGGTGATCTACAATGGTTACTATGATGTCTCTTGTTATCTTCAATAGAATTGTCTATATAATCAGGCATAGTAAAATTTAACATAGCAGTACATAACATTATTAATAAAAACAAAACATTGAAGACATTATAAGACTTTCAAAGCAGGTAATAGTCAAACCAAAGTGGGTATCCTAGTAAATCTTGTTATCTTCAGAGTATTTGCCTATACTCTCAGACTTGATACCATCAATCATAACAGATTTGAATAAAATCAGTCAAGACAAAACAGCAATCTAACAAACCAGATTCAAATAAGATCATTCATAATAAGACAGTGTAAGTAATACAGGGCTGCAGGTTAAATTAATAAGAAATTAAGGATAGTTACCTTAGTATATTTTGCTATTTTCGGAATAGCTGTCTGTGCCCTCAAATCTCATACAAGTAGACAGACTGTAACAGACTATAATCAAACTAAACAGAGTGATGAGTATAATGTGGATTTTAAATCCTGATACACTATTAACAATGTCCTCTGCCTTCCTTTTTTAGACAATTCCTCCCCTTTCACTTTCACAGGGTGCATTGTACCTTTTGGGTTCCATTAACTCGTTTAGTTTTTAGATTAGGGAGGGCAACCCGCTATTTACCTAAGTGATTCTGAACCTTTTTACCTCTGGGCTTAATCTTAAGTTGTATTCTTTTACCTACAAAAGCCTCAAGGTTTCCCTTCATTATAGCTGAGTAGTTCTCCACTGCACAAAAGTGCCATGTCTTTGCAACCTATCTGCAGCTGGTGGACAAGCTGCCCCTATTTCTCTCTAGTTCCCTGTCACATAGAGCATTGTTTTCTCATATTTGACTTTTGATCTATAAACCCTCTTTCAGGTTAATTATATTTCCTATACAAAGCATCTTGATGGGCCCTTTCTCCTGTTCTACTTTGCCTGTGTTTCTTTTTGTTAGTGTATCAAGACCATCTATGTTAGAGATTATAGCCCACCTTGTCTGCCTCATTTCTGCTATGCTATTTTTCTGCCATTGGTTGTCTACTTTTCTCCTTCATTCCGCTGTCTGCCCCATTCATTGAGGCCTCTCTGCCACTGTTCCTGAAATCCTGGTATTTTTTTTCTCTCTCAAATGTCCTTCAGTACTTTTTGTAGGGTTGGATTGGTGGTCAAAAACTCCCTTAGTTCCTCTTTGTCATGGAAGCATCTTGTTTCTCCATTAATTTTGAGAGACAGTTTTGCAGGGTACATCAATCTGGGTTGCAGGTTATTTTCTTTCAGGGCTTGGAATAGTTTCACTCCAAGCTCTTCTTGATTTGATGGTTTGTGTCAAGAAGTCTACTGTGATTTTGATGGGTTTTCCTTTATAGGTGATCTATTTCTTTTCTCTGACCACTTTTAATATTGTGTTCTTCTGATGAATTTCTGGGATCTTGATTATTATATGTCTGGGTGTATATCTGTTTTCGTTGTATGTGGTTAGAGTTCTGTATGCCTCATATATCTGAATATCATTTCCTTTTCGTATGCTTGGGAAGTTTTCCTTGATTATTTCTGTGAATAGCCTTTGTAATTCCTTTGTTTGGACTCCTGCTTCTACACTCACATTTTTTATTCTTAAGTTATAGATCTTCTAGTTGTCTTCTAGCCTTTTTATTGTTACTGCCTGTTTCCTTGTTATTTTTAAGAGATTTTTCCTTTTGCAATCACACATTACAAACCTATCTTCAAGTTTTGTTAATCTGTCTTTAGTTTCTTTCAGGCAATCTTGCCAGCTTTCAATGGAGTTTTAATTTCCTGGTAATCTCTGAATGTGTTCATGTATTCTAGGTTTTTTTATATTCTTCATTGAAGGTTTCTCTCCTTTTTCTGTGTTCCTCCATTCTTCCATTCATGTCTTTTTGATAAGTGGTTAGCATTTCTTTTATTAATCTTACATCTTGCTTTACTTGTATTAGTATTTCAGTTTTGAGTTTGTCTATAATGTCATGAAGATATTTCCCTCAGTCTCTTCTGTATTTACCTCTCTTTGACCCATATTCCCTGGGTGGGGGGCTGGAGGCTTTTTCTTTTTTCTTTCTCTTGTCATGTTTCTGGTTTCTTCCATACAGGTGTATGGTGGAGGTCCCAGCCCCTTTCCATATTGGTTATGGTTCTTCTGAAGCATGCTGGCTAGGGATTGCTACCCTCTCCAGTTTGCTGCTGGTCACTGAGGTGCAAGCAGGGGCAGTGTAGGCTGGCCCTTTACATCTGAGCCAGTCAACCAGTGGGGGCATTCACGTTAGTGTGTGCCGTGCGGACAGAACCAGCTTGGGACAACTTTGGGGACAATTTTGTCCCTGGCTATTGATTCCTGGCCAGGGGCATGACCCAACCCAAGCAGATCCCACCAATCTGCTCTGGGCAGGGAGCAGCCAACTGAAATTACTGCCATTGCTTGTTCAGGCCTGTCCTGCTCAATTACATTATGTTGTCCAGTTGGTCACCCCCTCCCGTGGGAGGACCAAATTCCAAGCACTCACCGCGTGTTAGTGTAGGTCTCCACACTGGCTCTATTCTCTGTTGGACTCTCCAATCCCCGACTTCAGTGTGACTGCGGCTCTGGAGAGAGCTCAGCAACCACGAGTCTGACTGGCTCTGGTGAGAGCACCGCAAACACCAGTTGGACTGGCTCCAATATGAAGGACTGGCTTGGGAGAGGAGGGAGAATTGAAATTTTGAGGCCGGGCTACGCAGTTTAGGGAGACCTTGTCTCAAAGTAAAATCTAAAAAGGGCTGAGGACATAGCCTAGTGGTAGAGTGCTTGTGCAGCATTGCATAAGGCCCTGGTTCAATCCAGGAGGGGAAAGGTCAAAGGGGAGGGGGGAGAAGGAAAGATGATTATGGGTATAGGGTTTAGAGTCAATAGATATAGGCTTAATTATATTTTGAACTTTACTGATTGTGTGATCTTGGTCAAGTTACTTAGCTTGATAATATGTCACAATTCTCTTGCAAAATGAAAATAACATCTACTACACAGGTTGACAGCAAGGAATGAATTAGATAATGTTATGTGAAGTGCTTGCACACTGCTTTGCATATACTAAGCACTCAATAAATGTTAGTGATTGTATTGTTACTAATCTTTCAGTTATTCATTCATCAATTGTTCATTCACTATGTGTCCAACAGTGTTTTAGGGTCTGTGGAAAATATAAGAAGTATAAAATATGAACCTCATTTTGAATTTCTTAAAATTAGTTGGAGAAATAAAATTATGCAATTACTGAATATTTAATAAAATGAAGTATAGACATTATAAAATATATAATAAAGGACAGTATTTGGGGAAAGATATTGACTCAGCATGTTGGTTTGTTGATTAAAATGAAAAAAAAATAGTGAGAAAAAAACATCTCTCAAACTGCTCTTACAAAGCTTTCAGAGGTCTAGTTTTGATGCTGCCTGCCAGATGGAAAATGATGCAGAGGGAGAAAAATCCTGTATTTACGGGAGTCTGTTTAAAGGGTGAACATATGTGAATAAATATGCTATAACTCTTAATTGGTTCCTGAAGATTAAAATTGAAATGGTTTCCATTGGAAAAGCACAGATAAAATATTTTTACCTCATTAGACCAGAAATCAAACACTGAATGAAGGTTGCAAACCGATTTTAATGAATATCGATGTACTTTTCCTTTTTTCCAGAGTCGCTATGGCAACTGCATCTTCTCAAGTTCTGATTCCAGATGTCAATTTTAATGATGCCTTTGAAAACTTTGCTTTAGATTTTTCTAGAGAAAAGAAACTATTGGAGGGGCTAGACTATTTAACAGGTATGGAGTTACAATGCTTTTTTTCTCATTTTAATTTGTTTTCTTTTGGTGTGCTTTTAGTTTAAAATACTCTGAAAAGGACAATATTTACAGTAACAGTATTTTTTAAATCATTAAAATGATACATGTGTCTTTTTAGATAGAATGTGTTTTAGTTTCTCTAACAGAAAAAAAGATAATTTGTCAAATAATTCTGGGGGCAGGATGGATATATTGTCTACTGTTAAAAGTAAAACACAACAAATTGCTGATGAATTTCTTGTTATGAGCCTATCAGTTGTATATTATTGCTTGATAGAAGAGTAGAACCCAGTTGGAAATTAGAGAATAGTAGACAATGTACTACATGGGAACAGGTCCTACTCAAATTGTTTCAAGGAAACTCAGAAATCAGCAGGCCAGTAAAAAGATATAAGACATACTTGTCTTGCAGACAATTTTAGAAATTAAAGAATGCCAAATAATGTGATCCTTCCTGATATTTCTTTTCCTTAGTGTGAATTACCGTAGCTCTGCTGAGACTTTGTCCTCTGTAACATTAGTTTTAGTTTTCATGTTTATTTTCTTATCTCTTACAAAGTATCATATTAAGTCTCAGAGCTGTCAGGGCTCAGAGTTAGTTTTCTAGACAGGCTTTGATTGTAAGAAATAGCTGTGACAGCATATTTGTTAAAATGTCAGAACTAAAGGCTAATAAATGCCTACAAGAAAAGCAAATGAAGTTGGGTGTGATGATGTACACCTGTAATACCAGCTACTTGGGAGCCTGAGGCAGGAGGACCACAAATTTGAGACCAGCCTGGACACTTAGGGAGATCATGTCTGAAAATACAATTTTGAAATGGCTGGGGATGTAACTCAGCGATAGCATGTTTGTCTAGTAGGCACAAGACTCTGCGTTCAATCCTCAACATTGAAAACAAAAATAAAAACTACCTCCTCGAGAGATACTGGGTTAGGTAGGTAGATTAAGGATTATAAAATTCCGGAAGAGACAGTATGCTTTCTTTACCTTCTTTTCTACTTTTCTTTACAGCCCCTAACCCACCCTCTATCCGAGAGGAACTCTGTACTG
The DNA here is from genome assembly GCA_004027295.1 of Dolichotis patagonum. Lineage (NCBI taxonomy): Eukaryota > Metazoa > Chordata > Mammalia > Rodentia > Caviidae > Dolichotis > Dolichotis patagonum. The sequence continues at coordinate 25,491 of PVJX010009632.1, read as the reverse complement.
CCTCCCATGACACCATTACAGTCCATTGGATCTCGGATGATGAGTTCAGCATCAGCTCCTATGAGCTTCAGTACACCATATTCACTGGCCAGGCTAACTTCATCAGTAAGTCATGGTGTAGTTGGGGCCTGTGGCCAGAGATAAGGAAATGTAAGGAAGCAGTAAGCTGCTCAAGATTGGCCGGGGCGCCACGAGGCAAGTGTTTGTAAGACAATGTTAGGTTGTTTAGTATAGTCTTTCATAGACAGTGTAAGCTTCCCAAGGCATTGCAAAAACCTTACTTATGGGCAACAAGCAAGTTGAGTATTCCTTGCTGGGCAGTTACCGGGGCCACTCTCATTTGTTTTTGTAATCTTTTTGTAATCAGCCTTTTCTCAGTTAATCCATGTCACTCTACTCTGTCAAGGAGAGCTCTGGTCAATATTGGTTCCTAGGTAGCTTAACCACTATGATTTCTGGTTCCATGTGTGTGAACACCTCTCTCCCTGACTTCTTCCACTTCATTATCATGACAAAATATATTATATGCAAAGACATTTACTTCCTCTACCATTCATATCAGTGATTACGGTGACAGGCCTTCCAGTCTATCACTCTTAACTTTACTCATTCTGCCTTTCCATGAAGAAAAACTTGTGAGTCAGTGGACTACAAAATGAAAGATGTTTAAAAAAGCAATTGTTCCTGTGAGTGGTAGTGCAAATTTGTAATCCCAGATACTTGGAAAGCTTGGAGGATTCTGAGTTTCAGGCCATCTTGACCAATTTAGTGAGACCTTGTGTCAAAATAAAAATATAAAAGGTTAGGGATGTAGCTTCATGGTAGAGCACTCCTGGTTTCAATCTCTAGTACCACACATACACACAAAAGCAGTTGTTTAGCTCGTGTGTTATGATGAATTCATCTTGGACTGAGATAAAGCAAAATAGGAACTTAACTCATCAATTGCCAGCCAAGTGGCATTGATTTGAAAAGTTCCCCTCAGTGCCCTGGGGTGGGAGAGAATAAAAATTAAAGCAGAAACAGCTGGATTCTACACTGGGACTTTTTCCCACCCTGTGCTGCATCTGCATAGCTGAAAGTTAATACTTTCTTTTACTTTTGTGATTTGATGTATGTCTGACTTCACAGGTCAACACAAGAATTTGTGTAACTAAGCTCTTCTTACGGGCTTCCATTTCTGGTTTTCTGACAATTTTGGAGCAGAAATCTGTTTTGTGACAATAATGTGTTTGGGAAACGATAGAGCATTTGGGAGTCAAACACTTGCCTTGTGCAGCTCCATCCTAAACCACTTGGCCTGCACGGCTGTGTTCCTTCAGGTTCAGAAGTCAAAAACTCTTTTAAGTCCTCATCAGTGTGCTTTTCTGTGCAGGTCTTCCATATTCTGGAATGTTATAGAGCCAGCAACTGTGCTTCTTCCTCCTGATATGGGGAGAACAGTTATCTCCTGGGTGTTGAGATCAAGTCCAAGAAATGGCAGAGATTTAAAGGTCATCATCTCTGTTTTAAAGCTATAGAGCCATTTGTAAAGAACAACCTAACAGATTCTTAATACTGATGGAATCATAACATTTTAGAGTTGGAATGGACCTTAGAAATCTCCAGTCTAATATTCTATTCTGCCAGACATTCAATAAATGATTGTTCTTTCTCTGCTTAAACATTACCAGTGATGTATACTCACTTTTACCAAACAATCCATTTGTTTGTTTTACAACTGTAAATAATTGCCAGTGCTTCCTTATAAGACACGTTTTTCATTTAGTAAATAATAATGACAATAATCATTTATGTTCGTCATTTATAAACACTCCCATATATTATCTCATTTAGTCCTTTTGAATTGTTAGCCTTATGAAATAGATGATATTTGATTCTACAGAGTCTGCCGAAAATGTATACACACTTCAGAAAAGGAAAAACTTGTATAAATGTTTTCATACTAAATTTATTGAGATACCATGAGACTAACACAAATAAACTTTGGCCTCTACAATTACAAAAAGTGCTCCAAGTCATGACCATTAGCTTCCAGACATTTACTAGTACAGCAAAATGCTACTTGGGTAACCTTGGTCATCAAGATTGCTGCACATGCATTTTCAGTTTCTTCTCCAAGGGCCAGCAGTGTAGTGGTTGTCTGCAATATTCAACATCCTTTTGGTCCCCCCATATGAGGATAACACCATATGTTGAAAAAACATCATATTTTTTTTCTTTTCCTGAAATATGTGTACACTTTAGGGCACATTGTATTTTATAAATGAGCAGTTGAGGTTCAAGTTAAATGAGTTGCCCAAGTTACAGAGCTATGAAATGATGGAGTCAAGATTAGAGCTCAAGGCTGTAACACTTCATGTTTAATGATCTTTGAACCAATCTGCACCTACCAATTAGTACTAGATTTGGTCTTTTGTGCCTTTAATGAAGCTATCTTTCACATAACTATTCTTCACATAATTTTAGGTTTCTCCTGTATCCCTTCTTAATCTTTTCTTTTCCTTGGTAAATATCCTCAGTTCTTTCAATTAATCCTCATATTACGCTTTATCTTGATATTCTTTTCATAGAGACTCCTGTTTGCCGCAGTGCTTTATGAAGTATGCTGTCAAAGGAGTGAAAACAGTACTCTAAAACTGGTCTGAGCACCTTAGAGGATAGCTGGATTATCTCTATTCTTCATGAACTGTGTCTATTTTTTGACAGCTGTGTTGACTATGGACTGCTTACTGAGTATATAGTCAACTGAAATTCCTCTGTATTCCAAATTCTGTTCCTATTCAATTGTCTAAGCCGAAACTCAACACCTTTAATTTATCCCTGTTATTTTTTTAAACCTAGATAGCATTGCTTCCTTCATTCCAGCATGCTTTTGGATCCAAATTCGCTTTGGATCCAAATTTGACCTTGTAATACATTTGCTTTCCCTCCCAGCCTGTCTTTTATGTCTTTCTCCACTTGTGGATAGAATTCAGTAGGACAAGAACAAAGGCTGAGCCTTGAAGCAAAATGTCAGATGGCAACAGGAAACTGTTTTAATGGAAATATTTAGGAAAATTCACTCTCCCAGTCTACCACTGTTGACTAGAACCAGTTCTGAGAACTACTTTCCCTTGAGGAATTTTTTCACATTTTCTTTATTCAGAAATTTCTTTCTTGTAGGATAGAATTAAGTCTGGAAAAGTAGTTCTCCAGAATTTTTTAGAAACTTCCTTCATCTTTAACTTTTGTCCTATCTCTTTTAAGATTTGAAATTACCAGAACTAGTAATGTTTCAGGTGATGGTGTTAACTGAAAGAGAATTCTAACAGATGTTTGTCTTATCAATTACTGTACTGTATCGTTTCTCTTTGTTCTAATTATGTGTATTTGCTTAGTGTGTGTTTTTGAGACAGTCTTGCTATATCATACAGGCTAGCCTTGAACTCACTATGTAACCCAGAGTAGCCTCAAACTTGCGGTGATCCTCCTCCTCCACCTCGTGAGTGCTAGGATTACAGGTGTGCATGCACAGCTTCAATTTTGTGTTTTGTATTTAGAAAGTAGTGGCCATACCCTTTGTTGGGCCAGAGAGTCTGTAATATACTGCCATACAGATGTACATAACTTCTATTTTCCCTCTGTTTTATTCTCATATAAATGCTTTTCACCACATGTCTACACTCAGGCTCACATATTTTCATATTGTGGTGTTTCCCTTTTGAATAAGAGGCATACTTCTATTACCACAACTAAGTCATAAGTCCCAACTTACTAAGTCTCATGGACACTCACAAGATCATGTATTTACCTTTTAAAGTTTAGAACTGACTTCAAAATTACAGAAAAGTTGCAAGACTAGCACAAAGAATGCCAACATACTGCTTACCCCGGTTCATCTACTGCTAATATTTTGCCCCATTTCTTTTCATTTTAACATTTTATTTTTTTCAGAAGAACTGACAGTAAATTGTATGTGTCATGGCCTTTCACTCCTAAATTCTTCAATATATGTTTCTTAGGAATAGGAAGATTCTTTGCTTATCTTTATGTCTTCAAGATTTAAAAAAAATAGGGAGATTCTCTTACACAGCCATAGTACCATTACCAACTTTAGAGAAATTTAACACTGATGTAATATTTTTGTCTAAACTAGCACTCATATGCCCACTTTAATAATTGAGCCAATAATAGCCGCTATAACATGTGAAGAACCCAGTGTGGTCCTTTGTAGTCTAGGATCAGGTATTACATTTAATTGTTTTATCTCTACTGTACTTTAGTCTGGAGTAGTTCCTCATTCATCTCTTTAATAGCATTAACATTTTTAATTTACCTTTTATTTCTCCATTGCACTATTTCTTATTTTGGGTTTGTCTGATGTTTCCTCGCAATTATAGCCAGGTTATGAATGATGGCAGTAATACTGCATAAGAGACACTGTGTCCTTCTTAGGGTGGCATATGTGGAGGCACATGATAACTACTTGCCCTTCATTCTTGATGCTAATTTTGGTTATTCATTCAAAATTTTATCTGATTTCTTCAGTCTTTAGTTCCTGTATTTTTTGCCTCTAGTAAGCCACCTATGTGATATTTTAAGATCATGAAAATATTGTGCTTTCTCATAAAATCCATTTCCTCTTCACAACTGTTTTAGTATCAGCTAATGACACTTGCCAGATCCAGTCTTTACTATGTAGATTGCAAAATTATGGCTTCTAACTCAGTGCTCTCTTCCACATTTAAAGTTGGCACGCAACCACTCTACTTTAATCTAGGGCCCCACTACCTGTTTCCCATAATTTGTTTATTTATTTATCAGGATGGACCCATGAATTCTCTACTATCAAAGATATTTTACAACCATTATTTATTTTGGTACTTAAATGGTCCAGATTCAGCCAATAGGAGCTTTATAAGATGACTCATGGATCCTTAGGCTGTTCTCACATCATTTGCATGAATACTTCCTTACTTCTTGGCATAACAAAATACCATAAGGTTATTATAACCTTATCGTGTCCCAGCCTTAAAATCAGCCATTTTTGGAAGGAGCTTTGGTTCCTTTTAGTGGGAGGAAAAGATTTAGACCAAGACATAGGTACTAGATATTCACATAAGTAGGCATATACAGACACATGTAATATGCATGCTACATACTCTACATATGTACACATCTGTATGCATACCCAAAAGTATATATAATCATCCCTTGGTATTCAGGTGGCATTGGTTCCAGAATCTACTGAGGATACAAAATCTCCAGATGCTCAAATCTCTTTAAAAATAATACAGTATTTAACCTACCTGCATCCTTCCGTATACTTTAAATCTTTTCTAGAGAATAAAATGTAAATGTTATACAAATAGTTGCCACACTGTATTGTTTAAGAAATTTTGACAAAGAAAAAGTCTGTACATGTTCAGTATAGACACAACTTTTAAAAATAATTTCAGACTGTTCAGACGTGGAACCTGGTAATAAAGGGAGCAGATTGTTCATATTTCAGAAATCACACAGTCATGTCAAACCCCCAATTCCAGTCCACCTCCACAAGCTTTTTCTTGCCTTCCCTCATTCTATATTATTTATTATTCCCTCTTGTACCATGAGAAACTTGCTCCCCCAAAAGTCAATAAATGTATTTATTTGTTCAATCTCAAACTATAGCTAAAATATTTTGAGAATTGCTTTGCTCATACCATTCAGAAACAAATTTCTAACAATGACCATCATTCCCTCCCATATCATTTTAACTTTTTCTCCACTCCATCCCTCACTGATAACCAACTTTATTATTTTCTGGGTTATCCTTCCTGTTGTTATTGTTGTTTTGTAAATCTAAGCAAATGCAGTATGTTTTCTTATTTTTCTTTCTCTCAAAGTAGTAGCATAGCATGTATGGTCTTGTATGATTTTCTTTGTTGAACTGACTGTATATCCTGGAAATCATTCTATAGACAACATAGGCAGCATCTTCATTCTTTATTTATAGCTGTGTATACTTAATTGCTAAGTTTTTAAATTTGGTTGTTTTGTATTGTTGGAAACATGTGAAAATCATACATTTTTCTCTCTATTAAAATTTCATGTGCAGTTTATGATTCATACTGAGCACTGATGTACAGATAAGTGAGGGCTCAAACATTGTTCCTGGACCTTTTCCTGATTGTCTTTTCATAAGAATCACTGTGCATCTCCACATTCTTAACCTTTTTTCTATAACAAATCTGCTTGTGCCCATTATTCTTATTTTTCTAGTTTTAATTTAGGCTATTTCTACTTCCCCCCAAGTTAGTTGTTAAACCACTCATTTGAAAAGATGCATGATTTATTATTTACAAACTTCAATCTTTTCTAGAGACACATAGAACTGACTAAACTCACTGCTCATTTTCCTTTCCTTTTTCTTTCTACCCTCTGGTAGAACTGTGATTAAAAAGTAATAAACTGACAAAAACAGATAACAGAAGAGACAAGTCTCGATTATCCACAGATGATATTTTTGGTCCTTCTTTTACTGAAAGCTAGCCAAATGCATGTTTTTAGTTATGCATATTTCCCCTGATTAAGTCAATATTTATAGTCTAAGGACTTTCAAAACAGAAGCCTATATCTCTGATCCCTTTCCTTACTTGGAAAGGAAAAAGGTTTCAGTCAGCAATATGTTTCTAGACCACCTGGCTCCAGAGGAATATGAGAGTCAGACATAGAAAGGGTTAAAAATGTGTAAGTGCAGTGAAGTGATAATATCTTTCTTTGGTTATCATGTCATTTCCTTGTCTTCTCTATAACATACATGTTTGAGCCCATCAGATTTGGGAAGTAAGGTAGAAGATGGGGTGGAAGAGTAGAATCACAAGCCCTCAAAGCCTCATTACCTTGCAAAGGACCATTGTCATTCACCCCATGAATTTGCGATATAGTGGAGAGAACTCTAGACTGAGATTAAAAGACCAGGAACTTGGACTAAAGCTCTGTTCTCAGAATCATCATCAACAATTTGTGGTCTTGGGAAAGTGAATTTTCTTCTCTCCATCCCAGTATTCCACTTGTAAAATCAGAGACATTGGATGTCTAGGTGTCCTCTTCACTGAGTTTCCATGGTTCTGTGCTCTGCACAGGACTGCTCCATCCACATGAGGCCAGCCTCAGCTCCCAGAGGAGTGAACATTTGGGGTGAAGATCTGGAGACTCTGTAACAGTGATAATTCTTTGATTTGACTTGACATAGTGGCCATTTTTCTGTATTATATGGGAGAAAATTGATATAACCTAACTTTTGCTAGTAACCAAAAAAGCCAGTAAGTTTTGTTAGTTCTTCCATTGCCAGAAGTGAGGATCCTGGCATGATCCTAGTTGTATGGGAGAAAACAAGTAGTAAAATCATAAGTCTGGGTTCATCTTGTTATCTCTTTCAAGAGTCAAAAGAAAACAAATGAATTCACTGGGGGAGGGGCTTATGATGGAATTTTTAGTGTTTTTTTCATACTATTACTTGCTGATTGATGTCCTTGTCTTTCCCCATTTTACAGGCCTGTACAACTCAGTGGACAGCTGGATGATTGTGCCCAATATTAAACAAAACCATTATACTGTACATGGACTTCAGAGTGGGACGCGATATATCTTCATTGTTAAAGCCATAAACCAAGCAGGCAGCCGGAACAGTGAACCTACCCGACTAAAAACAAACAGTATGTGTGGTGATTCCAAAAGGAAAGATCTGTTTTCCTCTTTCTGCCAGGGTGGACACTTAGCCCAAGCAGGCACTCACAACAATGCAAGACAGCAATGGCACTGGGCAGAAGAGCTTTATTTTTATACTTCATGCTTTGGGCAAGGGATCTGCTAGTGTCCATGGGAGATTTGTGGCTGAAGAGATACATAAAATACCTGATAGCTTGGGAGCACCTAAAGTGAAGGATTTTCCTCTGGTATCCACCCACATGCTTTGAGAACTGTTGAATGAAAGAGAATTATTTGTGGTGATCTAACAAAACTCTACTGCAGAGAAGCCATATCTGTTAGCAAAACATTTAATTGAAGATATCGGGAAACACAATTAACAACTTTAAAATAGTATTGATTAATTGCTTAAATAGTGTTTTTTTCCCTCTTATGTTCTTGCTTTCATGTAGCAATAACCTTAAGGTGAGAAGTTCAGGGCTGGTCCAGCAGCTCTGTGATATAAAAGGCTCGAGTTCTTTCTCCTTTGTGTACTGGCTTGTTGCCCTATGATGGCAAGATGGTTGCTGCAACCTCCAGACCCCATGTCTCTCCTTTCAAGATAAGACAATGGAGAAAAAGAGTTGTTCCTTGAAAAAGGAGAAAACAGAAACTTTCCTGGAATCTTCTACCTCTCTGTATGACTTCTACTTTCATTTTACTAGCCATGCCTAGCAACAGGGAAGACCAGGAGACTGAGTAAGAGAAAAAGTAGGGAATAGGCATTGTGCTAGCCAACAGTGTCTGTCACCAAAACATGTTGTATAATAAAGCTTTTTTACTACCTAGCAACTGACTGCTGGTGACGGTATTTTTGTCATATGGTTAAAAGGAATACTCTGTTGTGAATATTCCTACATATTAAATGTTTTCTATGCTCATTGATGATAGAACAGTCTCTCTAACAAAGTTGTCTAATTGGGTTATTTACATGTTAATTTTAAGAGGGCAAAAGCTTGTCCTGTTGCTGAGACCTTTTCAGGTTTTTTTTTTCTTTTGTTCTATCACCAAGCAGCAATTGCCCCATAAGTACCTCTTGCTTTGTACTATTTCAAATATCACAATGCTCCTTATCCTACAATTTATGCAAGTCCCAAACCACCAACTGAAATTAAAACAAAGTACAAAATACAGTTTGCAGGTATTCGACTTTGAAAGCCCTGTTTTAATTTGGTAATACATGATGGATGTGCAACTACTAGCTCCTCTATACTTGGAGTATGATTTCCAGCAAAATATTTGTATGAGAGACCCACATGTTTCCCACAGTGGTAAAATAAATGCCTCCATACAAGTCATTTTATGGAAGATTGACCTCACCTTCATTCTTATTTAATTGAGAATTGTGCATGGTTCCCTGGATAGTGATGGTCTTGGAAGACAAAGGTGTCATTCCCTAAATATCTTATCATACTTTTTTGTTTTCTACCTATTTTCAGGTCAACCCTTTAAACTGGATCCCAAAATGACTCACAGAAAGTTGAAGATCTCCAACGATGGATTGCAGATGGAGAAGGATGAAAGTTCTCTGAAGAAAAGCCACACCCCAGAGAGATTTAGTGGCACAGGATGCTATGGGGCAGCAGGAAATATATTCATTGACAGTGGCTGCCATTATTGGGAAGTAGTCATGGGTTCCTCAACATGGTGAGTGAATCTCATTTTCAGTTTCTCTTATCTCCTTTTCTGTTAGGTTCTTAGTAAGTTCACAACTAGAATACACATATGTCAAGTTTAAAAGGTATGTGATCAAAACCAACCCTTTTCATAAAATCATAGCAAATACACTGGACTAGGGGACAGAAACTACTTCATCACTCTGTTAACTTTTAAACTCTAAGTGATATATCTATTATATATTTACATGTAAATTAAGGAAGGAATTTTTATTCTATTTCTTATTTATATGTCCTATATGGTTTCTGTTTTTCCCTCCTTTCTACTGTTTCACAGGTATGCAATTGGTATTGCCTACAAGTCAGCTCCAAAGAACGAATGGATTGGCAAGAATGCTTCCTCGTGGGTCTTCTCTCGCTGCAATAGTAACTTTGTTGTGAGACATAATAATAAGGAAATGCTGGTGGATGTGCCCCCGCAGTTGAAGCGCCTGGGTGTCCTCCTGGATTATGACAACAACATGCTGTCTTTCTATGACCCAGTTAACTCTCTTCATCTTCATACTTTTGATGTGACCTTCATCCTTCCAGTTTGTCCAACGTTCACAATCTGGAACAAATCCCTAATGATTCTGTCTGGCTTGCCTGCCCCAGATTTTATTGATTACCCTGAGCGGCAAGAATGCAACTGCAGGCCTCAAGAATCCCCATATGTTTCTGGGATGAAAGCTTGCCATTAAGTTTCAAGAAAGCATATACTTCGCTGGCTATCCAGTTTAGCAGTTCTTCCCTTCGTAAACCTCAGTTAGTGTTCAATACATGAGATACAAAATAAAGTTCATTTGAAGCATCCAAAGTAACTAGATATTGTAGATTTAATTTTTGTGCATTAAGGCTTATATTTGAATTCATGTATTGAGTTTTTCAGAAAAAAATATCTGAATCATCTGGGTTCAAGCCATTGGAGAAGAAATTTAGAGAATGCCTCTGTTGTCATTGGAAAATTAAAAATTTGCAGTAATTTAGGATGTAAATGATTTCGGAAGGAACTAGGGTAATCCTGGGTAAATAATACAGAAAGATGCTTTAAAAATGGGGCTAGCCAATTAGAAAGGGCAATGGTGATCAGCTTCTCTAGTGCTATCCAGTTTGGCCAAGTAGAATTTTAAATAGTGGCAGATTAACCATATTGTAAGCAAATCATGAATGTGTATATATAATATATAAAAAGATCGAATTTATTAAGATGAATTCATTAAAATTTATTCATTAAATTGAATTCATTAAAATAATTCAATCATTGTATATATTATATATGATATATGTACATATATATGACATATATGTATTGTATGTGTATATATATGCATTACATATAATATATGTGTACATAATAAAATTTTAAATTTGATCATTTGAATAAGGAATATGTTGGAAAGGTAAATAAATTACATTTATCTTTATCTCCTAAAAGAAACATCAAAATCAACCAGAATTGAGTATGGTGGCCCATGCTTATAATACTAACACTCTGGGAGGCTGAGACAGGAGGATCCCAAGTTTGAGCCCAGTTTGAACAGTTTAATGAAACTCTGCCTCAAAGTTTAAAAAATAAAAAAGTACTGAGGATGTAGATCAGTTGCAAAGGCCTTGGGTTCAATCCTTAGTACCACAAAAATAATCAAGATGTCCTCCTCCTTCCATCCTTCCCTTCTTCCCCCTTACCATACACCCATTCATATGCAGTCATGATATAGACAGTGAGAGGAGCTCATGGTTGAATTGAAGAGATTTGGGAACAAGATTGCAAAAGAGATGTTATTGCTAGACATAAAACTGATCCAGGTAGAAGTGTCCTGTATAGCACAATGAAACTGATGCTTCTTAATGGAAGCAGTCCATCTGAATTGTTAAAAATTCGGTCTTGAACATTTGAAAGAAAGAGTTTTATCATTCACTCCTAAAAATAGTTATTAGAATTAGGCTAAAAATACAGTTGCATTATTCAGTTTCTTTAGGGACTTGCTTTACTTTATCAGTGTGAATGGAGCGTTATAGATGCAGCAACTGTTTACTTATAAATGTACTTTTACTTTCAGATAAAATACTTCTGAAATGCTTAAGAATGCCTGAGGACAGTTTTTGTTTCCTGCATAGGTTAAATGCTTATTCTTTTTGCAATCTTGTTTACATTATTCATTTACTTAGCCACACTTTCATAGTAAAAGTAGACAGAATCTTCCTACTCCTCATCAGCACAGTTGAAGGAAATTGAGCTTTATGGTTTGTGAGTTTCATTGCAACGGATGGAGATACAAGAAAGAGGACCAGAGCTTTCTCATTCCTAGGAGCTAACTTTGCTTCAAGGATGTCTAGTCTTTGGGAGTTGGGAAAACATTACTGTTATGAAGTGATACCTGTTGCACTCCCCTATATCAGAGTCTTCAAATAATTTCAGAATTTTCCCTCTCCCTTTCCACCAGCCTGGGTGGATGCGCATTTATTAATTTGTTCAATAAACAGTTTCCACATTACTGCTGTAAGGATGCATTAGTAAAACATTGTCCTTGCTGGTAAATGACTTACTATTCTGTGGAAGAGACAAAATATGTAAAAAAAATCCTGCCCAATAATAGTTATATATTGTCTGTTCACCCAAAATGGAAATTGAGATTGATGCAGATACAAAAAAAGATCTAATTTCTATATGTAATAGAAAAGTCAGCTTTTTGGCTTTAAAGACCATAAATGCTTACTGCCAATCAGTAAATGAGCAAACTCAGTGAGATCTGGCAGTGCTGCTGAATAGTTTAATGGAAAGCTCATAACTTTTGGATTAAAATAATCCTAGTGTCTTCAGCCTTTACTAACAGTGTGACCTATGTATAGCATGTGCTTCACTTCTCAACCTGTTACCTTTTCCATAAAATAATACCTACTCCACAAGGCTGTTTCAAAGATTTAAAAAGATAGCATGTGTACACTGCCTAGCATGGTATCTGGCATTTAGTGAGTGTGCCACTGATATTAGTCCCCTCCCCAAAGCTATTCATTTATGTTTGTGTCCTTTAAATTTTAGTGCTCTGGGACAAATTTAATTTCTCCACCCTACTTGTGACTCTGGGGTGGACTGTGTATACCCATCCCTGCCTCTCTCAAGGCAATTAATTCTTGACCTCCTAGCCTGGGTTAGATGTTCCTCTTTGGAGCTCCTATGATGCCCTAAGCATCCTCCTCTCTCAGCAATAATCACATAGTGTAGCAGAGTTTTTTTTTAAATGTAGTCCTCAGAACACATACGTTAGAATCACCTTTGATGATTTGTTTGTTAAAATAATTGATTCCTAGACCCACTGTAGATCTACTTAATTAGAATATATAGAAACACAGGTAATAATTTACATTCTTGAAAAGCTTCTCAGGTTATTGTTTTACACACAAAAGTTTAATGTGTAATAATTATATTCCCTTCTAGACTGGGAATACCTTGAAGACAAGAACTATGTCTTTTACTGCTATTGTACTTTAAAATACCTGGCACAATGTCTGGAACAGAGTAGCCTCCTGGTTAATGTTTGTTGAATGAATATATGGATGAACAAATGAATAATCAAAGTTTTTCTCTTGTACTCTGATGTCCACAGTAGCATTTGTTATTTCCTGGGCAGGAAAGCTTGGATAGCTCTCTACCTGGTCTGTATTCATATTATTTTACAGATATACTAGAGTTTGTACATATTAATGAGCATTGTTCTTCTCAAAAACTCTTTGACAGTTATCTTAGGGAATTGCCTTTATACACGTGGCACCCTTCTTTTCAATAACATTTCAGTGCTTTCACACTTTGTTCTTTGAAAGTTCATTAAAGGTTTGATTATAGGAAAAAAATCACAGCTCAGCCTATTGAATAAACTGGGAAATTAAACAGGGTTTGAAGTAAATAATGAAGTTGGACTCTAAAGTCTCAACTTGAGCCAAACGATGAAGTGACTTCCAAGATATACTAGAGTTGCAGAGTACTCAGTAGATGTATGTTGAATTTCAGATATTTGATTCAGCAAACATAAAGACTTTTATAGAATCCCAGCAGTGCCAGGGACCTTAGGAGAAGCCGTTGGCTACCTCTATCTGAACCCAGTTGCACAAGGGGACTACATGTTTTTAACGTCTACAAGGAAGGTGACTCCATGAGCTTTTATTGTTGCTTTACTCAGTCTTCCCTGCTACAAAATTATTTTCTGTATGCAATATATGCGTGTTCTCACACTTTTTATATTGTCTTATTGAAGAAAGCACAAATGAAAACTGCTTTGAGACTATGAAAGTAATCTTAATGCTACATTCAGATTCTGGCTATTTGTAAGTAAGTGTAACTGCATCTGGTTGTGTTTTTATTATGTAATTCCATTGTCTATCTTTGGATGCAGTGAAATTCAGATTGCAACAAAATCACTTATACATTCTTTTCAGCCTAAACATTCTAGGTGAATTTTCTAAGCTTCCATGGTTTACATATTTATATATGACTACCTGGATGTGGCAATCAATGGATAAAATTATGAATAAGCTCAAATATTTGATATCCTTTTTTCCCAAGGAATGGAGAGTATGAGGCAGGTAGAAGTAAACCACTCCCACACTTCTAGCTCCTGAAGCCAAACTGTAGCCTTGGAACCATTGGGCTGTATTTGGCTGTGTATTACAAGTTGGCCAGACTTACTGCCATCAGGTCAGGCAAAACTGCCTTTTATGATGTGGTCTGCCAGCCTTACACATATGCTGTGTTATTGTTATTGGCTGGAATATTTATTAGATTACTATTGAACTATTTTTTATCAAATGCTTTACCCCACGGCTTGTTTGTACTGGGAGATTTTGACCAGTAGTTTCTCTCCTGGTGACAGAAATGCGAGTGTCTGTGTATTACACAGTCTCATCCCTCTTCTGAAGTATCCCAGCCCATCCAAAATGCTATATTATGACTTAAATAAATATATATGTATTCATGAGTTCTTGGTTGTCTCTCACTGGAGTTCAATTGTGGGTGGGCTAAGTGGAAAATGGTCGTGAGTCACTGGAACCGGGTGAGTGATTTGGGAAACACCAATTGTTATATAATAGGTAGAGATGTGGGAAGAGTGGGCCTGAAACTCAAGATCCACATAATGAGGACTTTGATTTTAGGAGTAGTATACAGTCTAACAGTCCAGAAATTTATGGTGTAAAGTACAAGGAAACATGACACACCCAGTTTCAATGATTGGACCAGAAGGCAGGAATTAAGGAAAAACAAATAATTACCCATGCTGCAGTCGATTGGTTAAGATCAAAATAGGGTGAGAAGCAAGTGAACTGACTTGTTGTTAAATATCTGGCCTGTATGAGAAGCCTACAAGTGCTAGGAGGTCATTTAGGGCTGGTGTTGGGCATATTTTAGTGAGAGAAGTGCTTGTACTGAAACTAGAATTGCTCAACATGAAATAAAGCAGGATAGTCAACCAGGCAGTTAGAGGTGTGACTTGAAGCAGGTGGTCAATTCAGAGTCCCAAAGGCAAAAGAACTGAAATGTAATGGATCCAAGATCTGGAATGTAAGGTATTTAGTGGTCTACATGGTAGCCTGGACAAATGCCAAATGTTAGTCATGTCCACAGTAACATTTTTATATGGTCTTTTGTATGTGATGTGATATTATGAAAAGCAGTTCCATTTAATGTGTCAGAGAAGAGAAGACATGGGGATTTTATGTTCTCCTACCTGAAAGTAGAGCTGATTCCAGAGTCTTGGTGAAGCAGAACCTGTAGGTAGTGGTGAGGTGGGCTCAGTTACAAATGTTAAAATAACAATCTTCAAGAAAGTTGTTACATTAATATGGGGAATGTACATGGCCGGATAGCTAATGAAAATGATTTCTTCACTGTGAATTTCCAGGAGTGAAAGATTGAAGTTGTCTTCTTAATAACCCTTGAGCATAGCACATAAATTACAGTTGTGACTGGTCTGGTCTGGTCATTGAAACAGCTTTTATTGGCCCTTAATTCTATTCCTTTCACTCTTCATTTTTGGGAGGCAATGCTAATAAGAAAAATATTTTTGGCATTCATAATGGAACACCCAATTTGATAATTCCTCTCAAATCATTTTAGACCTCTAAACTCATTGAGTTATTATTAGGAAAGGCAACATTTACTGGAGACATATGGATGAGTGGACTCTTTTACTAAGACCTCGTATAGAGACACATGCATAGTAGATTATTCATAAATGCTGATAAAATAGAATTAGAGGCTGACCAGCAGAATAAAAAGATGGCCACTCTACACATTGTGAGATTTGTCTTTGGTGAATTCACCATTATGTCTTGAATAATCCCCCTCAGGCACATAATACTGGCCCAGAATTCCCATAAATGTGTCTTGCCATTGTCCTTTAAGGCCAGGCTTCTTCAAAGGGAAACATTAAAAGAACTAATCAATTTGCTATCGATAATATTCTAATGGAGGAGTGTAGAGAGAATGCACAACGTTACTAACTACTTACTTTACCGGTAATGATATTAAGAAGGTTCTTCTAGAGACAATGCTTTCATTGTCTAATCTAGAGAAGATAAATTGAAGGAAAGCTTTGAATTTTCAGGTTTAGAAAGGTCAGTTGGCAACATGCTAGAAGGCATATAAGGGGCATGTTCTGAACCAAGGAGAATCTTTCATGTAATGGAATTCAGATGTTAATTCTGTCTTATAGGATTGGCCTCATACGCAGAATGCAAAGAAAACCTACTGCTTCTTCAGCCATATTGAAAATCCCAGTAAATTAAACCTGGACTGATTTTCCCTTCAATATATGGTGGCAGATAAAAGCCAATATTATCTTTACCTTTTTGTTCATCATCCTTGGTGACAAGGAGGGTGCTCTAATATACCAGGAATGAGAAATTAATAGTAACCAGCTATCAAGTACACAAGGCAAAGCAAAGTCCAAGGCCTGGCTGCGTTGGAAGGTAAAGATACACTATGTCATTCTTAGATTCAAACAGTTTATTATTTACATAGTGAGGCAAAGCAGTCAAAACTTCCAGTTTGGGGGGGGGGTGTATCTTAGTGTTAAGGCCCTGAGTTTAATCCCCAGTACTGAGAAAGAAAGTTCCTGTTCCTATCCTAGGGTAGTGCTGCATGCCTGTAATTCCAGCATTATGGGAGTTTGAGGCAAGTGAATGACAAGTTCAAGCCCATCCTGGGAAACTTAGCAAATTAGTAAGATCCTATCTCAAAAAAGGGGCTGGGAATGTGGTTCAATTCCTAGTACCACAACAAAAAATTCTACCTCCTAATGGTCTTTGTCCAAAACACCTAAAAAGATGACCCAGAAACAAATAAAGCCAGAGGACTACCACATAAGTTGTGGGATATCTCATTGCTTTGAAGTCAAGTCTAGACTGAAGCTAAGCAGCTCTATAGTCAGTACCTCTATTCTGAGGGAAGTGGGTCAGGAAGCCTTGTAGACCAACAGGAACCAGAGTGAGATGCAGTGAAAAACTGATTAATGACAACCTCTAGGGGAGCTAAGAGGGCAACTAGGAGTTGGCCGTGAGGCATCTCTTCTTAGGTTTCCCATTACAAGTGTTCTGCCAAGACTCAGATGAGCTTCAGTTCAGTCCTTGCCTGTGGGACCTACATGGATAGTGTAAAGTCACTAGTGTGCCAAGAATGAAGTTCTCCCACAGAGGATTGAAGCCCTTGGGAATTTCCCCTGTGGTTGGGGGAAGCAAAAGGAAGTAAATTCAGGTTTTGTTGAGAAACCTCTTCCTTGATTCCTTTCCAGTGACCTCCCGTTCATGTCTTTTCATTCTTCTCAGTCTCTTTGTGCTAGGCAATGAGGAAGGGATAGGGATTATAGAAATAACGGTATATACCAAAAATTCAGGCCCTGCAGGTTTCAGTACCAAGGCCAGAGAATCTCAAGGCACATGTCATTTGCTATCTCTCTTGTTTTTCGTTTTCCAACTATGAATTGAAGTGTATGGGTAATTTTTAAAGTCCCCTCTGGTCTGAACAATATAGATTTTCATAAATGCAAACTTAGTGAATGTAGTGATAGAAAATAATCTGCATACCTTTCACAAGAATACTGGGACATCACAGTAGATTCTCAGGAATACTAGGACTACAACAGAAAGGTACATTACATTATTGTTACCTTTAGGATCACCAACAAACTCCCTCTTGGAATGAGTATCCTTTCCTATACACACTTCACTTGGAGCTTCTCTGCCAGTCTCCTCCATTTATATTTGCACCATTATTTTTGAGGTGCATTTTTTCTCTTCAACTCTCACCCCCTACCCTGTTTTTATTTACTAACCATACAAGATGCAAATGCTGCTCTAGCTAGTCATGTCTGAGTTCCAAATTTCAGCTTAGTTGTCTGGCACACTTCCATGTGTCCATATAGGGAATTGCTGAAGACATCCCACTTTCCAAGAGCAGAGCAAGTGACTTAATATAGCTAGCAATCAACAGGGGTTCTGTGTACCACTTTTTCTAATTGTGACCTTTTTCCTCAAACTCCCACAAATATACCCTTTGTTTGCCAGAGAGAAAGGCCTTGTCTCTCTGCCTACCCAGGTTATCATTCAGTTATTCATTTATTCATTCATTAATTCTTTCAACAAGTCATTTATTGAAAGTCTCTTAGGTGCTGAAGTTTAGTGATGAATAAAACACATAGTCCTTTCTCTCATAAAATTTATAATCGAATGGGACAGATATGCCATGAAGAACTTTGTTAATCATATGCACTATCATGGTGGATTCTTTACAGTGTACCTGACACTATGCCAAGCACTTGAGTTGCATTTGCCTCCCTAGGAAAGAAAGAAAAAGGAAGGGCGTGGTTAATCCTGTGTCCTGTGACCAGACCAGTGGATTCCTACAAGCAGGGCCAACTGGAGGTAATGGTATAGCTGCCTTTGAGGCGGTGGAATCAAGTTAAAGACACAGTACTGGGGAAATTATTTAGCCCAGTAGTTTCTGGAATCAGGACTGACTAAAAAGGATTTTCAAGTCTTACTAGAGACCTTCAGGACAGCCCCTGGTGCCCCCATCTTAACCCCACAGTCCTCACCTCCTCCTCCCCTACCGCATTCCCAAGGGTTCCTTCTCTCCCAGCAGCCTCTTCCCTGAGTCATTTGCCCTCGTCTGCTCCAAAGACTTTGAAACTCTCTTAGAATCCCCTTCCTGCTGGCAGGTAGTAAAGAAAGGACAACGTCTTGGGAATCCGGTGAGCGCCCACCCCTGCACAGATGAGAAACAGTTCCGCCTGTCCCGTATTCAAAGGGGCAAGAACTAGAGAAAGCTCCCTCAGACAGAGCTGCTCTCGTCCCCGCAATCGGAACGCCCCGCCGGCCGCGTGTGGGAGGCCTGCCCCGCCCCCCC